>JACEFZ010025422.1:0-57557 GCA_014155875.1 Cepaea nemoralis
TCACTTGTTACTGCAGCGAGGCACTGCCGCCATTTGGTAAAGGGTTCTTCCTACCTATAGGTAGGTTTTTCTTTCCAATTAATATTGTCTATGGCAGCAGCTTTATGGCCTCCTCTGTGCGGTTTCCAACAGCTGTGGGATTTCTTAACTGATTCTGTGCCAAACAAAAAGTAAGTTTGGACTAAACATGGTACACAATCAAATAAACAAATACTATGATGTAAATTTTAATCACTGAGCATTGAAATTGTAGAAGATGCACGAAACACAACAAATAACACGATAACTCTGGTATAGCGATATATCATCCTACTGTCCAAATGGGATGTCACATGTGACGATATATTATCCTTCAGCACCGAATGAGTTAAGGGAATCCGAATCATTGTCTTCATGATGTTGTGGTGACGCAGACAAACAGATTTGTGGGTCACGGAATCTTATGACAAGGCAGCCACCCATTTTTCCCATCTTGTTAACTCTTCTTAAGCCAAACTCAATATTCTTCTGGTTTGTCTGGATGGCTTCTTGCAATGTTTGGCTGTTTCCCAAGCTGAAAATGCTTTTGAAAGAGATCTAGTTTAAGACCCAAGAAGACATTATACGGAATGTGACAGCCATGCCATACTCCATTCACCAAGAGGCCTTTGTTGAAATGCTTCCAGCAATGGCACGACAGATGAGAGAAGTGTGTAAAGTCCCAAGGAGAGTATTTTGAATAGGATTACAGTTTGAGACTTTCCAGTGAGTTAACTGCGTTTTTCCCAGCTAACAGTACAATACTTTTTTAACAGTATTAGCACACTCTGACATCAGTTGGGAAAATCTACCAAACACAACATCAGTGTTAATTGTTAACATCCTCCAGGTTCAGTCCCATGGTGACTGTTTCCTGATGGTGTTGGAATCCCCCAAAAACATCATGTGCAAATGTTCCATCATTTCACTAGATTATTTTCTTTCTTAAGGTATCTGGAACAATATCAACATTTTCCAGATATAATATTATATTTCTTGTTACTAACAACTGAACTGCAAGTTAACATTATTTCCTTCATAATAGCCCTCTTGGGGTGGCATATGAGTCTTCTTGGGAAGATGCACAAGTCCTCTTGGGAATCTACTCAAGTACTCTTGAGAAGGTCCTTTTGGGAATCTATTTGAGTCCTCTTGGCAAAGAACATGAGTCCTCTTGGAAAGTCACTTGAGTCTTGGGAAAGCACACAAGTACCCTTGAGAAACCACACAAGTGCTGATGAGAAGCCACACAAGTCCTTTTGGGAAGCTGCATGAGTTATTCTGAGAAGGTACATGAATCCTCTCAGAAAGACTCGTAAATTCTTTTGAGAAAAGCCATGAATCTTCTGGGAAACTATCCAAGTCCTAATGGGAAGGTAAACAAGTTTATGAAGAATGTACATGAGTCCTATCAGGAAAACATGTGAGTCCTGTCAGGAAAATACATGAGTCCTAACAAGAAGGCAAACAAGTCCTGTTAGCAAGGTCCATGTGTCTTCTTGGGATGCCCCCCCCCCCCCCCCCTAAGACCTAACAAGAAGGCAAATAAGTCCAGTCAGGAATGCACCCTTGTGTTTCATACCTTTTGGAAATAATTATAGAATTACCCATAATTAACAGGTAACATGGCAATGTAATGTGAAGGGTGGATCAGTTCCCTTCTTCACAGAGTTTCCTTTCCAAATAATTTCCAGAAAATTCTGAAAATTATTCAGTACCTATTTTATGAGACTGTCTTGACCCCAGGGCCATACTGATTTGGAAAATAATCTTGCAACTGCTGAGGATTGAACCAAAGCAAAGTTTGGTAAGCAAGAACACAAGCCACTATGCCGTCATAGTTTATAATGCAAACATAAGCATACAGCAAATGAGTTACAGATGCTAACATATTCTCTTAACTTTCAGTTTCAGATAAGTTTAATAAAGCAAATCTGCCAAATCCTGAGGAAAACTTAACAACGGAAATGAATGAAAAGGTTTGTGAATGTACATGAATAAAACAGTTTTGAGATTGTGTATTCTTTAATGCCATGGTGCCATTGCTGTTAGTTGACAGCGAAAACTTCAGCTAAATTTCAAATTAGTAAACCTATGCATGAAAAAATATTTATAGCATATGCAATTCTGGTATACACACACTCAGATCCTTGCTGGTGTTGCAGAGTTTGTGTATTGTGTTGAAATTCCCCTTGTGTGCTCTATGGAAGGATACTGAAATATTAAAGAAGATATCTGTGCGCAATGATAGTGACCCTGAACAAACCAGAGCAATAAAAAGCACAGCCACTTCACAATACTGTGATATGAGTTGAGTCCCCCTAGTTCTAAGAATATTTTGTCCTGAGGTTAACTGTACATTATTTTAATTTTAATTCAACAAATAAGTAGTGTATAATGTAACTGGAAGCTGCAGGAATGTTGTTCATCAGAAGATTTTTGAGAACACCATGGACAAATAAAAGCATATTGAAGATATCTTGAAAGAAGCTGAAACATAAAAGAACTGGTTACTCACATCAGAAGGTGACAGTCCACATTCTTTAGGTACGTCATGAGAAGGAAGGAGAAAACTGGAGTATGTCATGACAATGGAAAAGTTGTAGGAGAGAAGGACAAGACAGGAGGAGATTGCGAGAGAAAATGCTAGGCAATTGACATCATGGCATACAGGATCATCGATATCAGAAGTGATTGGCAGTACACAAGGTAGAAGGCTGTGGACAGACATGATCACCAATACCACATGGCAAGGACTATAAGAAGATTGACAATACATGAAACAGAAGGCTGTGGACAGACATTATCACCAATACCATATGGCAATGACTATAAGAAGATTGGCAGTACACGAAACAGAAGGCTGTGGACAGACATGATCACCAATACTGTATGGCATGGACTATAAGAAGATTGGCAGCACACAAGGCAGAAGCTGTGGACAGACATGATCACCAATACCTCATGGCATGGACTATAAAAAGATTGGCAGTACACGAGGCAGAAGGCTGTGGACAGACATGATCACCAATACCACACGGCATGAACTATAAGAAGATTGGCAGTACACGAGACAGAAGGCTGTGGATAGACATGATCACCAATACCTTATGGCATATAATTATTAGAAAATAAAAATATAACTTTACAAAGAATTTATTGTTTCAAGTTCAATCAATCAATCATGTGCCATGCCGGAAAGCATGGGCAGTCATGACTTGCCATTTCACTCGATCACCAGAGTCATGGATCAGCTCAGTGTTCCTGTCTCGACCATGCCATGTGGCCAAGCCATCCAGGTATTTACTTCTCGGTCTTCCCCTTGGTCTGTTCCCTTCGATCTTGCCAGTTGTCACTAAGTTCTCCAATCCATTTCTTCTCATAACATGTCCAAAAAATTTTGACTGTCTACGTCTAATTTCTCTAATCAATTTACGATTTTCATTTGTCTCCTGTAGTACTTGGTCATTGGTTTTTCTGTCTGTCCATGGTATTCTTTGCATTTTCCTCAGAAACCACATTTCTGCAGCCATCAGATGTTTTTCAGCTTGACTGCTCATTGTCCAAGTTTCACATCCATACAAAAGAACAGGCTCTATGTAGCACCTCAACACTCTTTTTCTCGTTTCAATTGACATCTTTTTATTGGTCAGTATGTTTTTCATCTTGCTAAAGGCTACTTTCGCCATGGCGATTCTTGTTCTAATCTCTTCAAGGCATCTCCCATCAGATGTTATGACTGTTCTGAGATAATTGTACCGATTCACTTGTTGAATAATGTTCCCATTTACTTGTCTATTACATTGTGGTTTTTCTTTCTTCCTAGTGACGATCATAATCTGTGTCTTTTTACAATTTAATTCTAATCCCAGTTGTTCACTGTGTGCAACAACCGCATCTACTAATTGTTGCAGATCCTGCTCATTGTCTGCAATCAATACTGTATCATCTGCATATCTAATGTTATTGATGTTTCGTCCTCCAATGCTGATTCCATTTATATCTTCTACATTTCTGAAAATATTTTCACTGTATAGGGAAAAAGATCTGGAGACATTACACATCCCTGCCTAACACCTCTCTTAATAGGCTGATATTGTCCCACTTCATTATCAATCCTTATGGCAGCTTGTTGTTTCCAATATATGTTTTTTATAAGTCTAATGTCTTTCCCATCAATTTGTAGATCTGCAAGCATATCTACCATGTTGACATGTCTTACTCTATCGAAAGCCTTTGTGTAGTCAATAAAGCAAAGATGTATATCTTTGTTTACTTCTATAGAACGTTCAATAACTGATCGCAGCATATACACAGCATTTACTGTACCCTTTCCTTCTACAAACCCACATTGTTCTTCCCCTATTTCAGGTTGTATTTTCTTCCTCACTCTTTGCATGATAATTCGTAGCAAAATCTTTGTGATGTGACTCATTATACTAATTGTTCTATGTTGATCACATTCCAAGGCTCCTGATTTCTTTGGGATTGCAATAAATTCAGAATTACATAATTCAGAAGGTATATGTCCGGTATCATATAATGTGTTCAGCAGTCTGGTGACTTGATCTATTCCATATTCTTCTAAAGCTTTAATCATTTCTGTTGTGATGTTATCTGAACCGGGGCCTTGCCAGCTTTCATATGTTTAAGAACATTTCGAACCTCCATCTTCAAAATTGGCGGTCCTTCATTATTAAATCGAATATCATACTGTTCATCTCTGTTATCATCATAAAGGTTTTTCACATAGTCTGACCATACATGTAGAATCTGATCTTTTTCTATTATGATTTTGCCATCTTTAGTTTTTAGACAGCCTGCTGATGTACTTGTTCTTTTATTAGTAAGTTCCTGAATTCTTTTGTGCACTAATTTGGTATTTTGACTGTTGTGTTGTTTTTCAATTTCTAAGCAATTTTTCTCAAGCCATGCTTCTTTTGCCTCCTTACATAATATTCTGACTTGTCTGTGAATTTCTTCATATTTGGCAGAATTATTTTTGTTGAGTCTTCTTGTTTCCATTAGTTGTAAAATTTCTTCAGTCATCCATTTCTTACGACCCACCTTCTTTAATTTTGGAATAGTTGTTTCTGCAGCCAAACTGATTGAATTCTTCAACATTTCCCATTGATCATCCACATCCTGGAATAGGATCTCTAGATCAGACAATATATCAAATCTGTTCTGTACTTCTATGTTGAATTTGTTTTGTATTTCCTTGTCGTTACTCAATGTACACAAATCATATTTAGTGTTTCCTGTTTTATACTTGACTTTCTTTAACTTTATCCTCAATGTTCCTGTAAGTAATCTGTGGTCACTATAACAATCAGCACTGGGAACTGTTTTTGCTATTGTTAGCGCATTTCTAAATCTTCTGCTAATCAGAATGTAATCAATCTGGTTTCTAATCCTGCTATCAGGACTCCTCCATGTCCATAATCTTCTAGGGTGTTGCTTAAACCAGGTGTTTCCTACAATCATTTCCTGCTCTTTTGCCCACTCTACAAGTCTGTATCCTCTTTCATTTCTCTCTCCTAAACCATAGTTTCCTACTGTGTATCTATCACCTTGATTTCCTACTTTTGCATTGAAGTCTCCTATTATGATGTTTATTTCTGAATTTTTACATTTCTTTAAAGCAGACTCTATGTCATTATAAAATTCCTCTACACTATCTTCACTGGATTCTCCTGTTGGGGCATATACTTGAATAACATTTATGCTAAAAGGTCTGCCGCTTAATTTAACTAGTAGAACTCTGTCTGACACGGCCTAATATCCTTGAACAGATTGTGATGTTTACCGGTCAAAAATAATTGCTATCCCCTTTGTTAATTTTCTCCTCCAGAATAAATAATCTTAAAATCTTCATCTATCTTGATGCCTGCTCCTGTCCATCTCGTTTCGCACATCCCTAAATTATTAATTTTCTATCTTTCTATTTCTTGTTTCATGTTATCTAATTTTTCGTTGTCGTCCTAACATTCCTTGTTGCTAATTTTAATTTTTCTTTCCTTGTCTTGCGATGATCTGTCCTTAAGCGAATCATAATGAACTAGGCAATTTTAAAGAGATAGTTCGCCGTTGCTTTCCTTCTATGGCAGTGGCTTTACTGGTCGGAGACACGAGCCATTGTCTCGTGAAAGAGATCTTCTGCCTACCGTTGCGAAACTTGAGACCATAACCAACAACTATCTGTCGGCTGCCCTCATAATTTTATCTACCACCTGCCTTCCGTGGCTTTTTTTAACACTTCCAATAAACGAATACGAAATAACACTACATAATCTACAGGAAAACACTTAAAACAGTGTCTCCCGAAGAATAAACACATCACGTCTTCGCCATTTTACCGGTAAATTATTACTGCTGTTATTTATTATTTATTAACAGAGCTGATGTTATTGTCTCTATGGCAGGCACTTGTTGCCACCCTCACTTGTATGAGTGAAATCTAAACAGAATATTTTCATGTTTGCGTGCTGTTCTTTACTTAATGTTTTCACATGTGAAATCATCATCAGCATCATGTGTCCTGGCAGTCTAAAGTATTCACAATCTCAGAAATCATATCTTCACTGCATGCAAGCTCACCTTACTTTGTTCATTCATATTCCATGATTCACTATCATACAGCAGGACGGGTCTATATAACATTTCAATACTTTCTTGCTGACAGTTTATGAGAGTTATTTCATTAGATTCTTTTCATCTGTTTAAATTTCGCTTTTGTTTTGCATATTCTTCTCTTAATCTCTGTCAGAATCTTCCATCTGATCTTATGTTGAGTTGAGTTGAGCTAAAAAAAAACATCACTGCACTCAGGACATTCCCATACATGGTCTGTCCCTTCGATTGAAAGTTCTTCTTGTCTTCCTTCAGTTTTGAGGTTAATCCAGAACCCCTGCCAATTTCCCCTGCTATATCATTCTCTCCACATATGAGTTCTCATTCTGTTCCACCGCTATCTGCACCTGGTGTCACAGGCACCCAACCACCTCTCCCTTGTCCATAAGTGTTCCTTGGCATATGAGGCTACAACCTCTAGCATGAGAATGGAGGTGGAAGCAGTCACAATGGCATTCTGTTGGTTAGAAGAGACCACTGCAACACACATTGTCTTCATAACGGACTCAAGGAGTATGCTTAGTAAAGTGGAGAAAGGAATGTTTCGGACTCAAGGAGTATGCTTAGTAAAGTGGAGAAAGGAATGTTTCATGTGGAATGGCTCACCTCGCCTTAGAGGTTACAGATTATAAGAATTGTATGGATTTTTTGCCCTGGCTGTGCGGGAGCACGATGGAATGAACAGGCTGATAGGCTGGCAGGGAATGCACTTCTTGGTGGTCGATTATCTATGGACAAGGGAGAGGTGGTCATGTGCCTGTCAGACCAGGTGGAGAAGGCGGAGGAACAGATTGAGAACCTGTATGTGGAAAGACTGAGATTGCGGGGTATTGGCAGGGGTTCTGGTAAATTCTCAAAATTGAGAGGGAAGACCAGGAGAACTTTCAATCAGATGGTGATGGGAACGATTAGTAGTGTGACTCTTCACTGGCTGTTGAACAAGGGACAAGCTCATATGGGAATGTCCTGAGTGCAGTGATGTCGGATCTTAGCTCAAGCCAACTCAACTCAACTCAACTCAACATTCCTTGCATGCAGTTTGTCATGGCTATTTTCATGCATGAGTCAGTTTTTCATTGCAGTTTTCATGTGTGATTGCAACTATTTAATATACTTTTCATGAAGCACTGCAAATAATATGGAATATGACACCTACAAGGCAGTAGATTGGTATGACTACCATATCATTATCATAATGGCAGCCATGTAAAAGTATAAATATTGTTTATGTTGTTGTCTTCTTCTTCTTTCGTTCGCTTGAAACATGTCTACAACTGCAATGTCGTCTCTTGTATGAATCTAACAGTCTTTTTTAGTTCATTCAGCGGTCCATAGAGTTTATCTTCCACTGTTGTCTCTCTAGGCCAGAAGGTTCGCCTGGATACGTTGTAGTTTGGGCAATCCTGGAGTATGTGCTCTGCTGTCTGCGACGCCAAACCACATGTGCACATGGCTGAGTCACCAATCTTGAATTTTGTATACAAGTGGTTGCGTAATCTATTGTGTCCTGTTCTGAGGCGCAGAAGAATGACCTGTTCTGGTCTGTCCATAACGTGGTAGTCGTCTTGAGTAAGGTTTGGTGGCTTTCTGATTGATTTGATCATTCTTTTCTTTTGGTGGTATGTAATGGGCACATCAGGTTGTTCTTCTTTTGCTCCTTCCTTAGCCAATCATATTATTATGTTGTTGTAAAACACAACTTACAATTATCAATTTAATCCATGCTTCCTCACAACAAATTAATTCAGCATTTAAATCACCTATATATTTAGCAAGAAATGCATGACACTTGAAACACAAACAATGAAAATAAAATAAAATGGTAACATTCAATGTCAAGAAAAGTACCACAAAGCCAAAAAAGTCTTAAAAGTTGAGAGGATCGACTTCATTGCACCAGGTTGGCAGGGCGGCCTGCCAAAAGCATTGTACAAAGCATGGACTTTGTAGCTCCAGTGATGACCCCCAGGACTATCTAAGAAAAATGCACTTGTGAACTGAAAGACGTAGTCCGGAGTTGAACTTACAACCTTTGGAGCGTGAGGCAGACGGGTTGACCACTTTGCCACGGAGAATACCATGAAGCCATCTAATTAAAAAAAAAACAGTTGACACCTACACACATAAAAATAAGAAAAAATATGGAGAGAATATAGAAGAAATGTAGAAAGAACTCTATGCATTCATTGTATTTTCACCTCAAGCTGTGAAAAATGTGCCCATAAAAGCATCATACATTTGGCGTAAGAGACAGACATAGGTAGATGCATAAATAGACACAATGACATTCACAAGCACGGCTGGATATAAACCCAATACTGACCCCCTATTTGCCATGATAACTCTCAATAATTGAACATGGTCTTGACGAATGTTGCAGTTATTAGTACAAGGCCATGTGCATATGTGTATTCAAGCATATGTGCATTCAAGCATATGTGCATTCTCAAGTATATGTGTAAGTATGACTGCATATGCAGATATATGTATGTACATGTGCAGTTGCAAGTGTATGTATATGTTCTAGTGCAAGTGCATGTTCATGCAGAGGTGCATGTCACAGTACAAGTGCATGTCAGTGTAAGTACATGCTCATTACATGTCATAGTGCAAGTGCATGTACAAGTATATATGTTCTAGTACAAGTGTAAGTACACATCACAGTGCAAGTGGTTGTTCAAGTAGAAGTGCTTGTACATGTTATAGTGCAAGTGCATGTTCCATTAGAAGAGCATGTACAAGTACATGTTCTAGTACAAGTGTTAGTATGTTACAGTGCAAGTGCCAGTTCAAGTAGAAAAGCATGTACATGTCATAGTGCAAGTGCATGTTCATTAGAAATGCATATACAAGTACTTGTTCTAGTGCAGGTGTATGTACATTTCAATGTGCAAGTGCATGTTCAAGTAGAAGTACATGTACATGTTGTAGTACAAGTGCATGTTCTAGTAGAAGTGCTTTACAAGTGCATGTTCTAGTGCATGTACATGTATGTGTACAAGTACATGTTCAAGTAGAGTTTATGTACATGTATGTTTTTAGTGTAAGTATATTTTCAAGCAGAAGCCAAAGTATATGTATATTTTCTAGTGCAAGTGCATGTTCTAGTGCAAATGCATTTTCAAGCAGAAGTACATGTAAAATTATGTGTTCTAGTACAAAAGCAAGTTTATTTTCAAGGAGAAGGACATGCAAAGGTACAACTATATGTGTATGTGCATTTACAAGTACACAGGTAAGTAAGTGCATGTACAAATATGTATTCTAGTACAAGCATAAGTGCATGCTCAAGTAGATGTGCATGTACAAACACTCATAACAGCACAAGTGTATGTGAGAATGCACAGACAAGTGCAAATACAAGTTCACAGACAAGTGCATGTGTAAAGTACAAAATATAATAGTCCCTTGGTAGATACTGACACAGGTGTGTGAAATGTTAAGCCTTCACATATTCTAGGTCATAGTCTGATGTGGAATGAGCAATTCTGTTCACGACTGCCTTCCCATCCAAACAATGTACATAAAATTATGAAAATCATCTGGTAGCAATTGTATGAGCCCAGGTTGTTTCTTCTTCCACCCCCAACATTTAGTTCACCTTCAATTACACTTTCCTCACTGTGTCATTTCCTGTCACCTGACCTTAAAAGCTTGTGGCACACAGTTTGATTTTTTTACCACAAGATTTAGATGTGTCCAAAGCCTAAGCTCAGTGACTGTTTTGTAGCTTTCTTCAATGTAGTTGTATCAGGATCTTTTTCTTTGTATGTATTGACAAAGTATATGTGGCGAAGGGGTTATTGAGGCAATTCATAACCCCACATACTGTGTTTGAAAACAGCTGCGGGCGATTAGGTAGCGATCCACCTTGCGCTGGTTTCATAAAGGTATGAGTGCTGGTCGTTCAGAAAGCTATGGCAAATTACTGAACGTAAACTTTACCAAGAAATCACAAACAGCCAAAACATGCTCTGGTTGACTGTGACATCTTGTAAATGATATGCAACTAACTTTTAACTGACAAAGGCATTCTAGCCACAATGCTTAGTCTCTTACTTGTGATTATGTTCTTGTTAAACTGACCAATTCCAATGTCTCTTTTTGTTGATTTACTCAGTGGGTTGACCCCACAACCTTATTGGTCAGCAAAATAATAATTCTGCCACTGCTGAGGATTCAACTGTTTTCACTGGCATGGTAAGTAAGTGCACTAGCCTCTAGGGCACTGCTGCTTTCCTGTAAAAGTGTACATGTATGTGAAGTATCTTGCAGTATAGTAAGAATTCAAAGCTGCAATGGTTTTACATTTACAGAGTGGATGCTTCATGCTACTACAATACCTGTCAGATGTGTGTGGTCGCTTAATTGATTTCATGGAGAAGTGGAGATGCCTAGAGGCATGGAAGTATGTCCAGTTGACACCGACTCCAGATTATATGATTGTGAAGACAAGATATGATGAATTTGGGGCAATGTATGTTATATGTGTTTTATCTTGCCTACCTGCCTAAGTCTGTCTATGCAATCATTCATCAATCCATCAGTACATCTCTCCACCTATTCATGCTTTCATCTAACCATCTGTCTGTCTGTCTGTCTGAAATATGTATGAGAAGAAAGATATAAGAAGGGCAGAATGTCAAACAGACATGTGTGCCCAATTCTTAACCCTTTGAAAAAAAAAGTGTTTGCGTTTATTTGTTCTGTCTCTCTGTCTGTCTGTCTGTCTGTCTGTCTGTTTATCCATTCAACTATCTATCAATATGTCTTCCTGTCTTCCATCTGTCTGTCTGTCCACCATTCAGCTACCTATCAATCTGTCTGTCTGTCAATCTGTCTATCCTATCTGCCTGCCTGTCTGTTGTGTCTGTCTGCCCACCTGTCAGTCTATCTGTTCATCTGTCTAATTGTGTCTATTTCTCCATTGCGTTTTTTTCCAGCAGTCCAACCTTCTATCAATCTGTCTATCTAAACCCACCCATTTTGTCTATTGTATCATTTCGTAATATGTAAAGTAAAATATATTCTGAATTTTGTAATTGTCCATAGGTACACAACATATTTTGACTGCCTTAGTATTGTTGAAAGTCGTATTGTCAGACTTCAGGAAATACTCCTTGATGCAGGAGTCAAATCAAATCTCTGTGCTGCCAAACTAGAGCTGTACAAGATCAAGTTCAAACTACTTTCAGTGTAAGCAGAAAGCATTGTCTTGTATACATTGAAACTGCTGATTTGTTATATTCTTCTAATTCGGTCTAAATCTTCCTCTTCTTTGTTTGTTTTTTTCTTTGTATACATTGAAACTGCTGATTTTTAAAATATTCTTCTTCTTCTTCTTCTTCATTTTCTTCTTCGTCTTCTTTTTTGCTCTTTCACATTTTACTTCTTGTTTTTGCTTCTTCTTTGTTCCTCTTTTGAGAGGACTGTGTCACATCTATTTATACACCTCAGAGGTCGATTTGTCCAACTTCGGAATGCTTGTGTGTAAGGTTTACTTCTCTCATCATATTCCATCCAAGGTAACTTGCTTAATCAACCAATGGGTAGCTTTTCATTCCTAACAATTTGTCCATGTCGGTGCTTTATGGCCTACACTTTGTGATTTCCATCTGTCCAGGGATGTTTATTTGGCATAACTTGCACATGATCTCCTTTTTGTGTCCTTATCCAAGAGGATTAGATATCTGATCTCACTACACAATTGAACAGGAGAACGTCTGATCACATCAGATACCAATGGTTCCTGGACAAATGCCCTGCCCTCTGGTGAGATCAAACATGGTACCTGCTGAGTCTGTGGCAGACATTGCAAGCACTCAGCCATGGCTACCCATTGATTTATTCTGTTCTATTCTCTAAAGAATGTTTAATAATGTAAATAAATCTCTTTCACTTGCTACAAAATAATACCCAAGATACAGTCTTCTTCTGCTGCTGCCTTTTATCCTTTGTCATTGGAGCATAAGCCCTCAATCATCTCATTCCAAGCTCCCATATCCTTTGCTGTCTCTTTTAGCTCCCACCATGTCTTTCCCATATCATTCGTGTACATCTCTAATTCCCTCCCATAGTTTATGACTGACTAGTGAATGAATGGTGATATGATCAGTATTGCCTTTTCTGTCTGAAAGAAATTTCTAAAACCTATTTTATAAATCAGTGTTTAGCTCAGAGTAGTATTTGTCAAAGCAAATCACATCACTACATGGGATTAAACACAGCAGGATTGTGCTTGTTAACCAGTACACTAACTACTATTCTATCAGGGTTTCCATGTAATAAATACAATAAAAAGATATCAATTGAAACAAGGAAAAGAGTGTTGAAATGCTACACAGAACCTATACTTTTGTATGGATGTGAAGCGTGGACAATGAGCACACAAGCTGAAAAACATCTGATGGCTGTGGAAATGTGGTTTCTGAGGAAAATGCAAAGAATGCCATGGACAGACAGAAAAAGCAATAAACAAGTCAAGTCCTACAAAAAACATATGAAGATCATAAACTGATTAGAGACATTAAATGTAGACAGTCCAAATTTGTGGGGCGTATTATGAGAAGAAATGAATTGGAGAACTTGGTGAAAACTGGCAAGATCTAAGGGAAGAGACCAAGGGGAAGACCGAGAAGTAAATACCTGGATGGCTTGGCCACGTGGCATGGTCGAGGCAGAAATACAGAGCTGATCCACGACTCTGGTGATCGAGTTAGATGGCAAAACATGACTGCGCACACTTATCAGCATGGCACATGATGGATGGATGGATGTAATAAAAAATTTGTTATTAGATCTTCTACCATCTTGCTGGCTGGCTCCGTGGCAATGGGGTTATGGATGCCGTTCATTATCCCGTATACCTGCGTTCGAAACACAGCTGTGCGCGATTTGGCAGCAGACCACATTGTGTTAGTTTTTTATGAAATGGTATGGGTGCCAGTCATTCAGAAAGCAATGGCAAACTACAGAATGTAAAATTTGCCGAGAGATCACAATTGCAAAAAATGCTAGTGTTGACTGTGCATGTGCAAAGTACAAAATAAAATAGTCCCTTGGTAGATATTGACACAGGTGTGTGAAATGTTAAGCCTTCACATATTCTAGGTCATAGTCTGATGTGGAATGAGCAATTCTGTTCACGACTGCCTTCCCATCCAAACAATGTACATAAAATTATGAAAATCATCTGGTAGCAATTGTATGAGCCCAGGTTGTTTCTTCTTCCACTCCCAACATTTAGTTCACCTTCAATTACACTTTCCTCACTGTCACCTGACCTTAGGAAGTTTGTGGCACACAGTTTGATTTTTTTACCGTAAGATTTAGATTTGTCCAAAGCCTAAGCTAAGTGACTGTTTTGTAGTTTTCTTCAATGTAGTTGTATCAGGGTCTTTTTCTTTGTGTGTATTGACAAAGTATATGTGGCGAAGGGGTTATTGACGCAATTCATAATCCCGCATACCACGTTTGAAAACAGCTGCGGGCGATTTGATAGCAATCCATCTTGCTCTGTTATCCTGTAAAATATATGCAACTAACTAGCTTAACCATCTTGCTTAGGTAAATAACCAATAAAGGTGAAGGTGGCAGAAACTGCCATTGGGGTGTGAATTTTTATGCCTTAACATATTCTGGGCAAGGGCATAATTTAAGTGGGGTGGCTAGTTCACCATCTTTCTTACACAGAAAATCCCCAGAAATGTTGAAACATTATCCAGTACTCAGTTTGTAAAGCTGGGTTAACCACATAGCTCTACTGGTCCACACACACAAATCCTGCAATTTGTTTGAGGGATTGAATCCAAAGTAATTAGCAAGAGTATTAATCACTGTATCATCATCATCATGTCATCATCATCATCATCTGGTTTCATGTGTTGGACAGGATGAAAATGTCACCAGTGAAGTCCAGATCATCAAGCTCCTCTGTAAAAAGTCCATTGAATTCTGCTCCTGGTAGCAGCAATTGTTGTCTTCATTATCCAGTCTCATTTAGCAACAATAATAAAGATGACAATAGGCATTCCTGACACACTGCTGTTTGTATTTCAAATATATTAGTCAGATTAGCCTCATGAAGAACTCTGCATTCCACACACACAAATCCTGCAATTTGTTTGAGGGATTGAATCCAAAGTAATTAGCAAGAGTATTAATCACTGTAACATCATCATCATGTCATCATCATCATGTCATCATCATCATCATCTGGTTTCATGTGTTGGACAGGATGAAAATGTCACCAGTGAAGTCCAGATCATCAAGCTCCTCTGTAAAAAGTCCATTGAATTCTGCTCCTGGTAGCAGCAATTGTTGTCTTCATTATCCAGTCTCATTTAGCAACAATAATAAAGATGACAATAGGCATTCCTGACACACTGCTGTTTGTATTTCAAATATATTAGTCAGATTAGCCTCATGAAGAACTCTGCATTCCACACACACAAATCCTGCAATTTGTTTGAGGGATTGAATCCAAAGTAATTAGCAAGAGTATTAATCACTGTATCATCATCATCATGTCATCATCATCATGTCATCATCATCATCATCTGGTTTCATGTGTTGGACAGGATGAAAATGTCACCAGTGAAGTCCAGATCATCAAGCTCCTCTGTAAAAAGTCCATTGAATTCTGCTCCTGGTAGCAGCAATTGTTGTCTTCATTATCCAGTCTCATTTAGCAACAATAATAAAGATGACAATAGGCATTCCTGACACACT
This sequence comes from Cepaea nemoralis, assembly GCA_014155875.1. Classification (NCBI taxonomy): domain Eukaryota; kingdom Metazoa; phylum Mollusca; class Gastropoda; order Stylommatophora; family Helicidae; genus Cepaea; species Cepaea nemoralis. Next base: position 15,382 of record JACEFZ010025422.1, read on the forward strand.
GCTGTTTGTATTTCAAATATATTAGTCAGATTAGCCTCATGAAGAACTCTGCATTTCATGTCCTCATATGTTACTTTTATTAAGTTAACTGATTCGTGCCAAAGGATAATATATTGCCACATATGACCTCCCATATGGACAGAAGAATGATATATTGCGAACTAGAGTCATTGTGTTATTTGTTTTGTTTCATGGTTTCTTCCGCAATTTCAATGCTCAGTAAATGGAAATTTATATTAAAATACTTGTTCATTTGATTGTGCATCATGTTTGGTTCAAACCTCTTTTTGTTTGGCACTGAATCAGTTAATGGTCTTCTGCAGGATTTCACAATGCCTCATCAGTTTCCATAGAGATTCACCTGGTGGGTGATGTAGCCAAAATTAGCCCTTCTCCTTTATTTCCTAGGACATTTCCTGATGCCCTTTATAGGCTGAGTTGGCTACAGAGCCAAGGCATCGATGGGTATTCAAACACATAACCATTGGACAGACAGACTGACAGGCAAGCATGCCGCCTGGCATGATGTGTGTAGAGGTACTGGTATGATTGCATCCTATACACAAAAGTGTTCACTGCAGCAGTTTAAGAAACAGTACAGTTCACTTTTGTAACACAACACATCCACTTTGACATAACCAGATAGTAAACATGTTGATGATGTTTTGTCTATCTTTAATATGGTGGCCAATGAATACACATATGAGTCTAGAGTACTTTCACATGCTATTTATCATGCAACATAGGCATCAGCCAACATTTCCAGTTCAGGGGAGGCCTTTGAATCTCCATCATGCCTTCAGTCTGCTTCTGTGTCCCGGATTTTGACAGAACAGCTTCGAGTTGATTTGCCTCCTCACATGCAGGATAATTTACATTCCATTCTTTTCATTGAAACTCCAGTTCAGTCAATATGTAAACATCTGGACTACAGCCTCTGGCAGCTGCCTTCCCAAAGACAGACCATAACTGCTGCGCGTTGATACAGTTACCAATTACTCACTCTGTTCATCGTATAAATAAATGTAATTTGAACTGAAAAACCTAAACAGGAAAGAATATATGTGTAACCTTTTCCAAAATTGTGTTTTGTAGTTCTTGGTTCTATGAGACGCAACCACCAACATGCTGCTTACCAAAAGACAAGATGGATCTCTATATAAGGTTAGTAAATGTTCAAGTGAGTATTCTCTTCTCCCTGTTAGCTTTCCTCCTAGACATTGGGTTGGAGTTCATTGACAGTGAAATATCTCGAATCTATAAGGGAAATTCTAGGCTTAATCCCAGCCACGTCACCTGATTTTTAGGTTAATGAAAGCAGAACATTATATACAACTATAAGCGAGAGACAAAGATTCCTTGGTCATGTGGTGAGAAGAAGGGCATTGGAAAACATCATGATGACTGGAAAGATCAGAGAGAGAAGAGACAGACCAAGAGAAATGATGCTGGATGGATTGAGACAGTGGCATAGAGGGAGTAGTTCAGAACACCACAAATCAAGATCTTTGGAGAGACAACGCCTCCATCAACTGGCAAGGTACATGAGATGATAAATACCATTGCTTCTATTTTTCTGTTATCCGGACTAAATCCTTTGTTCTAACTTTCTATTGCCATGATATTTATCATTTCTTAATAGTGTATTTCATTTTCAGTGACCAAAACCATGTATTAGCATATTGCAGATTGGTTACATTATGCCAACCGATATTCCTGACATGTCTTGTGTGGATCTCATTATTATTTTGCTGTACAAATTGGACAGATTAGATGATAGTACAGAACCCTTTCTAAAACTTTGTTTAATGTGTTGAAAAGTTCCTAATTGGTTGTCAATTTTTATGGCTGCTCTTTGTTTCCAATACATGCTTGCTTGCTTGCTTCTTGTCAAAGACTGAAACATAAAGATCTGAGGTCTGCCTCAGGATAGAAGACCACCGGGAAGAGTGGTCAACCTCAAGTAGATTAGAGGTAATACAGTGCCCCGATATAAGGGCAGGGTAGGTGATAGGATGGGGGACTATTAACTAGTTCTCTCATGAGAACCAGATAGTTAGCACTCTTGTCACTACAGAATCACGCCTACGTGATAGCCACGATTGCCACTCAACAGGAGACAGCTAATATAAGCGTGCTAAGTGTAACGGCACGCAAAAAGCCGAAGGACGCCTCAAGGTCCTTCCGCGTGCTGTGTAGCCACGCGAGTAGGAAAGTCAGACTGGGGACTGACTTGGTAGCGAGCACATCGTTTAGTGTTGATAGGAGTTTTTTGTGTAGCCAAGTAGATAGAGATTAGCAATAGGGTTTAGGAAACTAGTGATAGGCAATTCTGTGGCTTTGTGTGTGGTTTGATAGCGACTGTTATGTACATGTAAAGAGCCAACGGCAATAAAATGTATCATTCATTTCCTCTCACACGACTTGCAAGTTTCTTGTGTGGTGTGGGAGAAGTAATCCGATGATGCCTGACACATGAGTTGTTGACAGGCAAGGATTAATGTGGTGTCAGAAGTGTGGCTTGGACAAATGTTCAAGCTATAACACTTACCCACGGCTCTAGACTAAGGTTACGAGTAGTGAAAAACAAAGGTTTAATTTGTGTCAGTGACTGATGACGTGTGCAGACTAGGACAAGTGCGAGCTAAACTGTGCCTATCGTGACAAAATAATGTTTATTTGTGTTTATTAAGATAATATTTACTTAAATCATGTGTTCTTCAAAGTTGTAAGTATTGATATTATTATTTTCTTTCATGTATTTATGCAATTAATTATTTGTTTATGAATAAGTATCAAATATGATTCATGGCGGAGCGATACACAAGCCAGCAACATTATCGATTTTTGCAAGCTAAAAATAGCGCTGCGCCTCTTACATATTACGATTGACAAGCGGTTGTTCTACGCCATTGGCATTCAGCATCTGATTGTTTACACATCGCCAAGCTGCTGCCCGCCTGAATCTGTGCTTTATATTAACTATTATTTGTTTATTTAATTTAGTAATTGAATATATTTATTTATTTAAACATTATTATTATATTTTTATTTATTTGAAAGCAGTTATTGAATTTTTTTTCGTACTTTTTCTATTTGTTTACCGTCACGATGGCACTACTTTTGGGCATGCAAATTAGACTTGGTCTGCACAACACTTCCATAGATTAAACTAGGTTAGTAACGAAAGGCATAAAACGTTAGAACGAAGACAGGACATTGACATTAAATATTAAGTAAACTATATTCTGTTTGTTCGTGGGCATGTCATTGTGATTGTACCAAATTGTCGAATATAATATGTCGTTTACTAGTTGTTAATTGTTGCTGCTCTGTGAACCAGGGTGAACAACAGCTGATTAGAAAACTCGTGTGTATACCGAAGTGCCAAACGAGGTGACCTGTATTGCCGGATTGGTGTTCCTGATTCTTGGGAACATTAAGTTGAGTATACTCAATATATTTGGCATGCAATGTGATTAATAGTGCATCTCTTTTTCAGCGTGTGATGCATTAGCATATTTTTGTGCTCTGTTTTTCAGGATAAAATTTTCCAGGTTATAAACAAAGAGTACAATTTGTAGTGCTCAGATAATAAGAAACATAACACATCAAAGATAAATAAGTGATTAAAGAGTTCAGTGCAGGTCAACGCTAGCCAATTACCCAACAACATGGCTACTTTATCTGATTTCATAAAAGCAGGTAAAGAGTTACAATATACAGGAAAGGACTTAGAGCAATATGCTGATAAGAAATTTAAAGAAGCAAAAGATGCTGAGACAAGAAAAGAAAATGCGGAGAGAGATGAACGCGCTCGAGAAAGACAACACCAGAAAGAACTAGCTGAGATTACAAAACATAAAGAATTAGAAATTAAGCAACAACAGTTAGAATATGATAACGAGATTAAGCAAAAGCAATTAGATCAGGAGAGAGAACTAAAGCAAAAAGAGATAGATGAAATGGCAAGAGTTAAGGAAAAACAAATACAAGTAGAATCAGAGACACAGTTAAAGATGAAAGGTATGGATGTAGACTCACACGCAGAGATCTCTGCCAGTAAACTAAAAAGTCAACAAGAAGAAAATAAGTTCAATAAATACAAAAACATTATCAAACCATATTGTAAAGAAGATTCCATATCAGCCTGGACAGAAAATGTCGAGTATCAATTTAAATACCACCAAGTTCCAATAGAGATGTGGGCTATGATTTATATGAAGAACCTGAGTGGTGAGCCCCTTAAAGTGATAGAATCAATACCAACTGATCTTAGATCTAACTATCAGTACATCCATGATAGGATAATGCAACATTTTTTACTTGATGCCCCTGGGTATCAGGTTCAGTTCTCAAATTTAAAACCTACACCTAGTGAGACTTTCATTGATTACGTCTCAAATGTTCAAAGTGTACTAAATAGGTGGCTTAAAGCAGCTAACATAGGAAAAGACTTTGACAGACTTAAAAATTTAATAGCCATGGATAAAGTCATATCCACTATACCATCTCCTTTTGCTAAATTCTTGCAGCAGTCAGACATTGAGAACATAGAACAGTTTGAAAAGAAAGGCTCTGCATATTTTTCTTCAAATAGAGATATTTTTAAGACTTCAAATGACTCTGAAGTAGTTTCTTTTGTGAAAGACCAACCTAAAAACTATCAGAGTAATAGAAAACCCTTTCAGAAAGTCGACAAGAAAGATAGGAAAGTGTCAAAATGTATCTACTGTCAACTTTTGCATGACACTTATTCTATGTGTGACAAATCGCCAAACTATCCGGCACATCTTGAAAATGTTATTAAGAAGCAACAAAACAAAAGATCTGCATACAGGCGTGCAATCAAATGCTTCTTTTGTTCCAGCTACGGCCATTATTCAAATAAGTGCCTGGGCCGCCAACGTATGAAAGCCAACAATGCTATTTTGATTGATACATCTTCTGATAGTGGTAGTGAGACTGAGTGTGAAGTTGAAAATGACTTACCTGTTAACCAATCTGAAGATGTGTGTTCTGTAAACGATATATTAAGCTTTGACAGTTGTGAACGATGTCACCAATTTCATGCAGACGGAAAATTAGAATGTGGACATACAGTACCATTCTCAACTGAGAATGTAAATGCAGCATTAGCCTCCAGAGGCAATTTGGTGTTCCACAATGCAATGGTCAACGATAGACCATGCCAATGTTTGCTGGACAGCGGCAGCACCCTTATTGGTCTTAGAAAGGAACTGGTGAGTCCAGATGACTATACAGGTGACTCTGTCAAATGCCGAACCTTTTCGGGTAACATTGAAATTTACCCTTTGACCAAAGCCCGTATTAACACTCCTTTCCTTTCTGGTACCTTTACTTGTGCAATACTTGACAACCCTTGTACTGATTTAATTTTGGGTTGCTTACCCCAATTGAAACAATGTACTAGCAATGAAATAGCTACATGGGAAAAATTAAATGTAGCTAATGCAACAACCAGAGCAGACGCTATAAAACATCAAGACACACTACAAGATGAGAGACTACTGTTGCTTTCCCCAACTGGCACAGATGATACCACCAGACAAAAATTCATAGAACAGCAGAAAGCTGATCCTAGTGTGTCTCCTTATTTAAAATTGTTGAAAGAAAGAGCCAAAGTGACAAAAAACGCATCATGGTTCTTTAGACTTAATAATGGCATTCTTACTAGATATTATACAACTGGTAACCATGAGATTCAGCAAACGGTGTTACCTGTACAACACCGCATAACTGTGCTAAAGATTGCACATGAGTCACCGTTTGCTGGTCACCTTGCATACGACAAAACCAGGGCCAGAATTCAGGCTCATTTTTATTGGCCAGGTTTTTGCAATGATATAAAATTATTTTGTCGTTCTTGTAATGTCTGTCAACAATTAGTACGTAAGGGTAAACATCCTACAGCTGAAGTACAACCTTCTACACTGGCTTCTAGGCCATTCGAGAGTGTGGCGGTAGATATTGTTGGACCCCTGAATCAGGTGTCCAGCAAAGGAAATCGCTTCATATTAACGATGGTCGACCTATGTTCAAGGTGGGTTGAGGCAGTAGCTTTGAAATACATCACCTCCAAAGACGTTGCCAATGTATTTCTACACCTGTTCTCACGATTCGGTTTTCCACGTACCATCTTATCCGATCGTGGAACACAATTCATATTGGCTGCAACGCAAGCCCTTACAAAAATGTTAGGGATTAAACAGCATTTTACAACAGCATACCATCCAGCCAGCAATGGAATAGTAGAAAAAATTAATGGAGATCTTAAGCATATGCTGGCTAAGGTAACAGCAGAAAACCCAGCTGATTGGGATACACTGTTACCAACAGTGCTGTTTGCCTATCGGGAGATTCCCCATTCAAGCACGGGTTTCTCACCATTTGAATTAGTATACGGGGCTAACCCACGTGGACCCCTAACCATTTACCATCAGGTAATAACTAATTCCATTGAAATTCCAACCCCAAAAACACCTTATGAAATGGTGACAGAAACACGAGACAAAATCATTAAATCGTGTATTATAGCTAAGGCAGCTTTGGAGAGGAAGGGTCAAATCTACCGCCAATACGCAAACAAAGGTGCGAGAACAATTGATCTTGAACCAGATCAAGACATACTTTTGTTACTTCCAGACAAACAAAATTTATTATTGACATCATGGCAAGGGCCATTCAAGGTGGTACGTAAAATTTCAGATGTTGACTATGAAATATCAATAAACGGACACTTAAAGATATTCCATGTCAACATGTTGAAACCTTACTTTTCACGACAAGAGACAGAAGTAGAGACAGACGAACACAGTGCACCCACACCTAGTGATCAGACGACAGACATACACAACGCAACTACACTAGTTAGCGAGACTGGCAAATCCGACGATATCCATACACCTAGTGAGCTTACAGAATACGCACTTAGCACCACCACCGTACTGAATCAGGTAGACGACGACGGAATGGAACTACCTGTTCCCATTGTAGACAAGACTGCGACACTGGATAGCATACAGATAGAACAGGGACTAACAGACAGTCAACGACGACAATTAATAGAATTAGTAACAGAGTACAAAGACATATTTTCTGACATTCCAGGCAGGACAGACAGAATCGAGCACTCCATTCTTCTTTCGGACTCTAAGCCTATCAAATGCAGGCCGTACTCTATCCCACTCAGCTATAGAGAAAGTCTAAATAAGGAAATTCTTAATTTAGAAGCTAGTGGGATCATCCAGAAATCCACATCTGAGTACTCCCTTCCAATCATCCTAGTTAAGAAAAAAGACTCCACAATTCGTCTGTGTGTGGACTATCGAAAACTTAACAACGTTACTAAGATCGACGCAGAACCAATTCCTTCCTGCGAAGATCTTATTCTTGACATGTCCACCTCCAAAATCTTTTCTAAATTAGATCTTACTAAGGGATATTGGCAGGTCCCTCTGCAGACTCAATCCATTCATCTTACTGCTTTTTCAACACCTTTAGGACTTTACGAGAGGCGTTTTCTTCCTTTCGGACTTCGAAACGCTCCTGCCACTTTCGTACGCTTAACTAGAGATCTACTGCATGGAGTGACGAATACAGTGACTTATATAGATGACATATGTGTCCATACAGATGACTGGATAACACACTTACTGAAACTAAGACATGTCTTCGATAGGTTGCGACTCTTCGGTCTCACTGTCAAACCGAGCAAAGTCGAATTGGGCCTAAAAGAAATTGATTTTTTGGGTCATGTCATTTCACAAGGTCAACTAAAGACTGACAATATAATTATTACCAAAATTATGAACCTGACCATGCCTACCACAAAGAAGCAGGTCAGAAGCCTTTTGGGATTAGTAAACTACTATAGCAAATTCATACCAAATTTAGCGGAAATTACAAGTGTATTTTCCAATGTTTTAAAAGCATCTGTAAAATTAGATGTCAAAGATGCATTATTAATTTCTGCATTGTCAAAATTGAATATCCTGTTTAGTAATGTACCAATCCTCTGCTTGCCTAATCCTAGGCTCGTTTATTATCTTAGGACAGATGCCAGCAGAATCTCCATCGCTGCAGTACTAGGCCAATTTTATGATGGCATCTTCCATCCGATTTGCTACGTGAGCCGTAAGATCACACCTGCTGAGTCCAGATATTCCATATCAGAGTTGGAAGCCCTAAGCGTCATCTATGCGGTGAGGAAGCTCCATCGATTTCTAGCGGGTGTTCACTTCGTTGTCCAGACTGACAACTCCCCAATCACGGTCATACAAAGTGGTGTGCATCGGAATGACCGTATATACAGGTGGTCGCTAATACTACAAAACTATACTTTTAGTATAGAGCATATTAAGGGTAAGGACAACATTCTGGCTGATACCCTTAGTCGACCATCTGAGGTAGAAATACCGGAGAGTAATCGATGTTAAATTAGTACATTAGAATATTCTATGTGAAATATTATATGAATACATAGACATTATGTGCTGAACTAGGTACTAAGAGCAGTGATCTACCATGTGTCCGTAGACATCAAAAGAAGAACTGTGCTCCGAAAAACAAATATATCACCGTGTGAACTGGAACAGCTCGTTACTTACTAAGCTCCATATGTGTTCCGGTGAATCATTTGTGTTAAGCAGAGATAAACAGTGTCAGAACAGTACATAAATACAGACACTAAAATACTGGTCTACGACACAGGCGAGCTCTACAGGTGCAATACCCAGAGGACACAAGTATGACTGTGTAATGTGTTTAATATACCCAGGTCAATTATATATATATAGTATGCCAATGAAAGCAATTTCTGAACATTAGGGCAACAACTAACCTGAGGTATTTAAATACCACGTATATAAATACTTATTGTGATATGTATTATAACGTTTTAATATAGTGATAAATTATAGGTAGATTAGATCACTTTAAATTACATTTAGATTTAGACAATATAATAGTTTTCATTTTTGTTAGTAGTCAAAAGAGATAATTATTTTACCCACTTACTTACCTTAAAAGTAGAAAGGATAGTAATTTAAACGTAACAACAACTAATTATAAACTGGAATAAAAAGGTTAGATAGTAATAGTACCATTTAGGTTATTACATTTCACTCTGTTTCATTTCATTTGAGTTCATTCCATCTTAATGAACCAGTCCATGTAACAAACATTATCATTTAGTATTATGATTAGTTTGCACCGTAATAGGATAAAAAGATTATACAATTAAACATACATCATTTACACCATTTAGAGTAAAAATATCAATCATATAGTTTTTCATTTAAAAACATTAGTTATAATTGTATTATATGTCACATTACCCATGTTAAAAAGGTACATAATTTATTACATTTCACATTACCCATTTCAGAAAGGTACATAACTCATCTCACATCAATTTCAGTTAAATAGTTAGATTAAGTCCCTTAAATTAGATAAATATTAGGATTAATGTGGAAAATTAGATTAAAATAGGTAACACATTAAATACATATTTATAGAACTAGTATTAGTATGTCAGTATTTAGAGTATTATTTCAGTAGAATATAGTGGTTAATAAGACCAAGGGTACAAACCATCAACCCTTTCTCTTACATGTAAATATGTTGTAAATACATGACTCGTGCAGCGATTTACGCACAGTCATTGAGCTCAACTTTCTCAAACTGAGCCAAACTTGTACAGTGTCACTCCAAGGTTTTTAAATAATTGGGAGGGTAAAATATGTGTGACAGAAGTGTGAAAGTGAGAGCGAATGTAAATTATACAAGAGAGAGTGAGATCGGTCAGCGGATTTTTTCTGCCGCTCAACGCGACTTTTAATTTTTGTCTGCGTTAAGTGTTTGCTTTCGGTGTTGAAAATGTGCTGTTTTGAATGTGTTGTGTGTAGTTTAGTGTAGATCTTAGAGAAAGTATTTTAAGTCTCATAAGACGGAGACGTGGTCACGAATTAGTGTGATACACTTGTTTGTGACCACATTTAACCGAATTATGGCACTTGAAAACTAACTTACATACACATGATAGATAGATACACATGTTAGAAGTTAGATTATATTAATTACATCCAAACACGCAAACAACCAGAAAAACAAACATATAAATTGCATACATATTTTGTAGATCAAAGGGAGATAACTCCGGGTCAGGGGACATAATAGACAACGAAATACTAACTTAACAGTGAAAGATAACTTTACACACGGAAGCGAGATAGGTAAAGCCTGTCGCACACAGCTTGTGTGATGGTTGTTAAATATTATATGGGGGACATGAAGCAATTCATGTGTTGACCCTAAGAAAGTCAACTTTGTATGGGTAGTGAGTTAATTTACTATTTGAGGGCAGGTCTTATAAGACAACGGTCCGGTTAAGACATACCTCTAATAAATATAATATTGCGATTGAGAAAAGGGCTCACGCCAACCAGACAAGTTTGTGGCGATTGCCAGTAGCCAAGTAAAGTGATACTACATTGTGACAATAGTCAGTAGAAGTCTATTGAGTTACCCAAAGCCAGGTTATCTACAGTCTTTGACAAAAATTAGATACACTAATTTTTTTAGAAACCTCTTGCGTCACAACCAAGGAGTCAAAGTTGATGACGCAACACAGGAGGGGAGGGTGTGTGTCAAAGACTGAAACATAAAGATCTGAGGTCTGCCTCAGGATAGAAGACCACCGGGAAGAGTGGTCAACCTCAAGTAGATTAGAGGTAATACAGTGCCCCGATATAAGGGCAGAGTAGGTGATAGGATGGGGGACTATTAACTAGTTCTCTCATGAGAACCAGATAGTTAGCACTCTGGTCACTACAGAATCACGCCTACGTGATAGCCACGATTGCCACTCAACAGGAGACAGCTAATATAAGCGTGCTAAGTGTAACGGCACGCAAAAAGCCGAAGGACGCCTCAAGGTCCTTCCGCGTGCTGTGTAGCCACGCGAGTAGGAAAGTCAGACTGGGGACTGACTTGGTAGCGAGCACATCGTTTAGTGTTGATAGGAGTTTTTTTGTGTAGCCAAGTAGATAGAGATTAGCAATAGGGTTTAGGAAACTAGTGATAGGCAATTCTGTGGCTTTGTGTGTGGTTTGATAGCGACTGTTATGTACATGTAAAGAGCCAACGGCAATAAAATGTATCATTCATTTCCTCTCACACGACTTGCAAGTTTCTTGTGTGGTGTGGGAGAAGTAATCCGATGATGCCTGACACATGAGTTGTTGACACTTGTGTTCGCTGGCTGTGAACTCCAGTGTGAAGTCCTGTATGTCGGATGAAGACATCCTGTTGTCCAACATCAGTGTGATGTTATATTGGACATGTTCTTTATTATTCTTTAATTGTTATCATCAATGTTTAACATTTGCAATATTGTAATCATTTTTTCGCGTTTCACCTTATCAAAAGCCTTAGTGTAGTAAGTCAAGCACAAATATAGATCTCTGTTCATTTCAATCATTCTTTCTATTAATGTTCTCAAGATGTATTTGGCATTGTTTGTGTCTTTACCTTCCACTAATCCACACTGCTCATCTAATTTCTGGCTTTATTTTATTTCTTATTCTTCTCATTATAATTCTCATTAGTATTTTAGTCAAATGACTAATTATACTACTTGCGTGATGTTCTCCACAATCTGTTTAGCTAAATTTCTTTGGTCGAGCTATGACAATAGATTTCAAGAGACTATCAGGTATATATTCACTGTTATAGATAACTTTTAACAGTTTTGGATTACGAACAACATCCCTAACCCCTACGACAGGGAGACCGGCATAAATTATATACATTTGATATATCTTCGATACATAATATAAATATTCGATCCGCAGCTGGGCGAATTCGTAATTGACCAGGACTGCCTTGTCGACCCAGCCTAAAATGGGAACCATGAATGTCTTGGCCGGTGTTGTACAGATCGCATCACCCACTGAGTGCCGATTGATCTTTAAAACAAAATATGGCTCTAACACCCAATGGCTATTGTGCCTTAACATGAAAGGGGGATCTTTACTACTTTTACTTTACTAATTCTTTTCCCGTGAAGTTGGAATTACGACTTACTAACTTTACTAATAACAGATAACTGTGGATGTTGCGGCGACAAAGACTTCATTAGCAAACAAAGACAAATGGATATTAACTTGCTACATTAAGATATACATCTTATCCCAAGACTTGCTTTACATTTTTACTTCTCTTCCTCCTTTTTATTATGTGTGCTTTTAGATTACTCCAAATAAGAACAAATGAAGATGAGTGTGTAACGTTTTGATCCCATTGGATTTCGCAGATACACTTATCTATGGGTTAGGGTGGCCAGTTCAGTGACACGAGATCAATACTGGTCAACATTTCTGTAAATGTCTGTGTACTGAGACTGGAGTTGATTAGCATGTTTGAAGTCTGAAACCACACCATTTAGTGCACCTATCTACAATTATTTGTTAGTAGGGGGCTGAGTGGTCTCGAGGTATGGTGCCCGCCTCGAGTGCTGGAGGTCACGGGTTCAAGCCCCGGTGAGGGCCGTGATTTTTTCACGTGGACTTCTAGTAACAAATTTTCCCCTGGTCTCTGGGTAATGAGATCAGACGCCGGTGTGTATTGTTGCATTCATTCATTCATTCAGTAGCATGTCCTTTGCAGAACCTCGCTGCCATAACAACCTTCCGGAAAACCTCTCGATCATAAGCAAGATGTCCCGCGTCTGATACACCCATGTGGAGATCATCCACCACATCCTGCACCCATCTTCTCTTTGGCCTTCCTCTTCCTCTCTTCCCAGGCATATATCCTTCCATTATTGTTCTCTCCAAACTTTCGTGACGTTTCAAGTGACCAAAATATTTCAATTTTCTTTGTTTTATCTTCTTTAATAGCCAACCTTCTTCAATATTCAATTCTTGAAGTATGGATGCATTTGTTCTTTTCTTTACCCAAGATATTCTTAGAACTCGTCTATAACATTTATATTCAAAGGCATTTATGCGCTGTTCAGCTTGTTTAATAAGTGTCCATGTCTCACAAGCGTATGTTGCAAAGGGAAAGATGCATGCTCTTAAAATCTAACTTTGTGTATTGTTGCGCAGGTAAAAAATCCTTTGGCAGTTGGAAATGGAAAGAGAGTAGCCTAACGGTGCTGCCCGGGCAAAATTTTGAGTTAAAAATCTACCCAAAGTATTTCAGGATCCTCGCCTGTGCTATGGAGTTTGTGCACTGAGCTGAGATTCTCTGGACTCAGGCTTGAGTTAGGAGTAGAACGGAGCACTTATGGGTTACACCCGCATGCTGTGATATTGATCCGCCAGCTAAACTAAACTAAACTAACAGTTTTGTTATCACTTATATACCCAACTCACCAACACCTTTAATTTCTTCAACATTAATGTTATATGTCCCCGAGGATTTACCTTTCTTCATATAATGCATATCATCTTCAACTTCTGTTTTCAGTATTGGTGGTCCTTCACATTAATAGTAATTATTTCTTTCTGATCTACCACCATCACATAACTATTTTATATGTTTTATCCACCTTTCAATTATATTTTTTTTATCCATTAGTATTTTACTTTTGTTTTCAAACAACTGTTTTCTGTATGCTTTTAATGCCAGATAATTCCTGTATCTTTCTGTGCATAGATTTAGTGTCTTTTCGTTGTTCTTCAATATCCCTGCACTGATTATTTATCTAGGTTTCTTTTATTCTCTTACATTTGTGTGCTATTTCTGTATGTATTTTATATATTCATCTTTTTTTTTTTTTTATTTGTTCTTTTAATTCCATCAATTGTAGAATTTCCTCTGTCATCCATTTCTTCTTCACAGTCCCCTTTATTTCTGGCATTATTTCCTTTGTTGTCTGTTGTATTGACTCTCTTAGCATTTTGCCATTCATTGTTCATCTACACTGCCTATTTTTTCAATTGCATTGTGCCTGTTCTGTACAGTATTGGCATATTTATCAATAATCTCCTGTTTTGATACAAGTATTGCCAGATCTAGCTTGATATTTCTTGATGCTCTCTTTGATTTCTTGTTTTATTCTTAGTTTTCAAATTATTTGTGTATGGTCACTTTTGCAATCTGTTCCTGGTCTTGCTTTTACAGCCAGTAAGCTGTTTCCGTCTTTTTTTTAAATATGTTATCAATTTGATTATGAAAATTGTATCAAGGACTTTTCCATATCCAAAGGCATCTAGTGAGTTGCTGAAAAATGGTGTTTCCTATTATCATATTATGTGCCCATGCCCAATCAAACAGTTTTTTTCCCTCTCTCATTTCTCTCGCTCTAAGGCCTTGTCCCCCCACTAACATCTTTATCATTTTCTTCTCTAACTTGTGCATTGAAATCTCTCAGTACAAATGTTGTTTCACAGTATTTACATTGTGCTAAAGCCAGGTTAAGTTGTTCATAAAAAATTATCACTTTCTTCTTCTGTGCTGTCTGCAGTTGGTGCATAGACTTGTATGATATTAATATCTACAATTTTTCTGTTAATCTTCTTCTTCTTTCGTTCGCTTGAAATATGTCTATAACTGCAAAGCTGTCTCTTGTATGAATTGAACTGTCTTTTTCAGTTCACACAGCGGTCCATAGAGTTTATCTTCCACTGTCGTCTCTCTAGGCCAGAAGGTTTGCCTAGATATGTTATACTTTGGGCAGTCTTGGAGTATGTGCTCTGCTGTCTGCGACACCAAACCACATGTGCACATGGCTGTTTCACCAATCTTGAATTTTGTATACATGTGGTTGCGTAATCTATTGTGCCCTGTTCTGAGGCGCAGAATATAATGACTTGTTCTGGTCTATCCATAACGTGGTAGTCATCTTGAGCAGGTTTTGGTTCCGTTAATCTAACTGAATTGAATCTGATATGGGCATATGTTCTTTTACTGTCTTAGCCCTTTATCTGTCCAAGATTATACTCACACCGCTTTCATGTTTAATGCCCTCCTAAAGAAAATTATTCTGTATTTGTCGGAGTACATTTCTCCAGCTTCCGTCTGTCTTGTCTCACATAATCCCAAGATATTAACATTCATTCTTTTCATTTCTTGTTTGATATTTTTCAGCTTACCAACTTGTATCAGCATTCTCACATTCCATGTACCTATGACAAAAACAAAAGTAGGTGCAGGAAGAGCTGAAAATGAGAGACACGTTTTAGGAAAATTTGGATTAGGAAATAGAAATGATGCAGGTGACAAATTAATTGAATTTTGCACAGAAAATGAGCTAACGATGGCCAACACACTTTTTAAACAACATCCAAGAAGACTCTTCACATGGAAGTCTCCAGACAGTTTTACCAAAAATCAGATAGATTATATTTTAATACAAAGAAGATGGAGATCAAGCATAACATCTGCAAAAACCCTACGAAGTGCAGACTGTGATACAGATCATCAGTTATTAGATGCAGATCTGAAATTAAAACTCAAAAAGCTTACCCGAGGACCAAGGCCACTTCATTTTGATCTCACAAAAATACCAGACGCATACAACATAGAAGTTAGGAATCGCTTTGGGGTCTTGATGTCTGTACAAGAAGAAATGACACCTGATGAACTGGCAGTACAAGCTAGAGATATCTTGATAACTGCAGCCAGAGATTTAATTCCGACCAAGAAAAAGCAACTTAAGCCATGGATTACATCAGACACGTTAGAATTAATAAAACAACGAAGGGAGCTGAAACAGAAAGGAGATGAATCCGATAGCAGGATGAAGTATAAATCTTTAACTCGAGAAATAAGAAAGAACACAAGAAAGGACAAAAATCAATATATTCAAGATTGCTGTACCAGAATAAAGCAATATCATAAGGCTGGAAGAGATTATGAAATGTTCAAAGAAATGAAGTTATTGACAAGAAATGTTCAAACTCAACTGAATGTTATCTGTGACAAGATGGGAAATACCTTAACAGAATCTAGACAAATTCTAGAAAGATGGCAGGAGTACTGCAGTGGAATGTATGATATGAGTGACAGTGAGATATGAATGAGATACATGAGCCAATGACAGCAGAGACAGAACCTGAACCCTCATTAGATGAAATTGCTTGGGCTATAAGGAACCTGAAAGCATACACCTATATCATGCATTATGTACAAAGATTTGGAAACATGGTATATGGCCAAAAGATTGGAAGAGAACTATCTTCATTCCAATACCAAAAAAGGGCAACCTGAAATTATGCACCAACTATAGAACTGTTGCCCTGATCAGTCATGCAAGTAAAATTCTACTAAAAGTCATAATGCGAAGACTTAGTAAGAAAATGGAAGAAGAGATTAACGTGGTTCAAGCTGGATTTAGACAAGGAAGAGGAACAAGATATCACATATTCAACATGCGTTTAATAATAGAGAAGTGCAGAGAATTTAATGTAAACCTATTCTCATGTTTTGTGGATTATTCAAAGGCATTTGACTGTGTACAGCATCAGAAACTTTGGGAAATCATGAGGAATATGGGCTTTCCATCACATGTAGTACATCTCATAAAAATGCTATATCTAGACCAACAAGCAGCAGTTAGAATAGATGGCGAGACATCAGATTGGTTTGACATCAAGCAAGGAGTCCGTCAGGGCTGCGTGCTGTCACCCTATTTGTTTAACCTGTACGCCGAAAATATAATGAGAAATGTAAGAGATGATATAAACAGGGAGCCATATGATGCCCTAAATATCGGCGGTCATGACATACCAGAGATTCGATATGCTGATGATACAGATTATCCACAACACAGAATGGCATAGAAAACCTAATAGCCTCAACACAATTGAATAGTGAAAATCACAACTTATATCTTAACATAGCAAAAACTAATATAATGCATACAGATACAACTACAATGGAGAGAGAAATATACATTAATGGGAGAAAATTGGAGGTGGTGGAAAATTTTGAATATCTTGGGTCATTGATTACCAATAATGGTGACACAATGAAAGAAATTAAACGGCGACTATCCATTGCTCTTCAAAGACTAAAACAGATGAATAAATTATGGAGTGGGACAGACAGAACTACAAAAATTAGATTTTTAAGAGCATGCATCTTTCCCATTGCAACATACGCCTGTGAGACATGGACACTTACTAAACAAGCTGAACAGCGCATACATGCCTTTGAATATAAATGTTATAGATGAGTTCTAAGAATATCTTGGGTAAAGAAAAGAACAAATGCATCCATACTTCAAGAGTTGAATATTGAGGAGTGATGGCTATTAAAGACGATAAAACAAAGAAAATTGAAGTATTTTGGTCACTTGAAACGTCACGACAGTTTGGAGAGAACAATAATGGAAGGGTATATGCCTGGGAAGAGAGGAAGAGGAAGGCCAAAGAGAAGATGGGTGCAGGATGTGGCGGATGATCTCCAGATGGGTGTATCAGACACAGGACATCTTGCTTGTGATCGAGAAGTTTTCCGGAAGGTTGTTATGGCAGCGAGGTTCTGCAAAGGACATGCTACTGAATGAATGAATGAATGAATGACAAAAAGATTACTTCAATATTTACAAACAGTCACAGGATGAGGGTTGGGTAGCACCTGAAGTGTAAAACAGTGTATTCTCTTAGTGAATTTGAACATAGAAGCCACAAACAATATGTTGCATGATTTATTGCCTGGTATATTTTGCTGCAGGTGCATACCTATGGCTTCAGCCATAAGTTATTGTCTACACCCAAAGGAGTAGATGAAGACTGAAAAATGGCAATTCTCAAACTGATAATAGTTATTTGTCTGGCTGCTAGATTATCAATGGTTAATGTTTAATATTTCAGATTATTCGGAGTGACACACAGTGATATTGATGAGGAAAAGTCAGAGATCTATGTTTTTCCACAAGCTAGCTATGAAAAACGAATGGATAAAGCGGTAGGATTGAGGCTGCTGTATTCTTAACATCATCATCATTATGTGCTTCATCATGTTACGTGTGCAATCATGCTTCTCCACATCTTGCAATCCAAAACAATATATATCAATTCATGTGCTGATGCCTGTGCATACCTTGACAAAAGACTGTCAAGAATCTTCTTTTGTTGTCTTCCTCTATTTCTCTTTCCCCAAATCTTTCCATTTGTCACAACATGTTCCAGTTTTTCTCTTTGTTCATTATAAGGTCAGGGTTATTATAGAAGTCAGGTCTTAGATATGACTGAGCTACCGTATGACAGTAGATGGTATTACCTGCTTTCTGTTAGCACCGAATGTTGGGCGGCGCTTACCAAACCCGACACCCCACATTGTGCCAACGGCTTCGGGCGGAAGAGTGCAATTGGGAGGGTACTAGCCTTATCCTGGTGCGAGGAAATGCAACCCAAAGACAAAATAAGTCACGGCAGGGCAGACCAGGCCTAAGCCTTGGTTGGCAGCTGGTCTAGGATCGAAGCTCCGACAGGCGGACAGTTAGAGCATTGCTTTGCTGATCCGGCAGCTTCTGCAGCTTGTCTTGTTCCAGATGTATAGGTGTTAACTTTCCTCTGGAGTGTACTAGGCAGGCCGAGACAGGGATCATGCTGCATGGGCAACACATGGTTTCTTTATTTTAGCCCAGGCTTTGTGCTATGGAGAGACAATAACTCCATCCCTGGTCTTAACCGGTCTCGGAATCAAAGCGAGAGGCAACTGTTACGGGTTATAAGTCCTTGTCAGTTGGCGTAGACATGGGGCGCCACACGTTGCCTCTGACGGTGGGAGACACCTACAGGTGTCACTGATCAGCTACCTCCCGCCTCAAGCTGGGCAGCCCCCGGCCAATTGGGTGCTGATCCGCCACAGCCTGCCTGCTTCAATGGGTGCTTGGGGCTAGGACAAAATCTGAATCGCAGGCTGTAAAACCAATGCACTAGGTACTAATAAAAAAATAATAAAAACCTCAAGCTACGGCTTGCAACCTGGAACGTGAGAACCATGTGTCCAGGATTTTCCACTGACTTGACAAATATTGACTGATGTGAGAAAAACGGCTGTGATTGATGCTGAACTCAGTCGTCTTAACATTGATATTGCTGGCCTGCAGGAGACTCGCCTCGCTGAGGAAGGGTCACTCAGGGAAAACAATTACACCTTTTTTTGGAAGGGAAGAGGGCAGGCAGAAAAAAGGCAACACGGTGTGGGCTTTGCAGTGAAGAATTCGCTACTGGGAATGATTGATATCCAGCTGGAGGTAATGAAAGATTATTATCACTGCGCTTGGCAACCTCTTGTGGATTTGCCACCATTCTCACTGCATATGCACCGACACTCACTTCCTCTGATGATGTGAAAGATACGTTCTATGAGCAGCTAGACTCGGCGATCAAGGCAGTTCCAAAATCCGACTACATTTATATGCTCGGTGATTTCAATGCTCGTGTAGGGCAAGGACTCGAGTTCATGGCCAGTGTGCCTTGGAAAATACAACATCGGTCGCATGAATGATAATGGGCAAAGGCTGCTGGAGCATTGCACTAGAAATGACCTATGTATTACAAACTCCTTTTTTAAAACAAAAGAGATGCATAAGGTCACATGGAAACATCCAAGATCCGGCCATTGGCATCAGCTGGACTTCATTATCACACGGAGACAACATCTGAACCATACATCATTAACTCGAAGTTACCACAGTGCTGACTGTGATACTAGATCATTCCTTTGGTTGTTGCAAGGGTTAGACTGAGACCAAAGAGAATCTACACAGCTAAACACAAGTCTAGCCCCAGGATTAATATTATTAACACTCACGATCCTGGAAAGTGCTTTGAATTTCAACAGCAACTTGAAGGACGCTTTCAATGATACATCAGAAAATTGTATAGTAAATGATAAATGGAGTAAACTTAAGGAAACTATTTATAAAACAGCGGTAAGGGGTTTACGGCACTGTGGATCATAAGAGGCAGGACTGGTTTGCGGCAAACAGCCAGATACTGCAGCCCTTGATTGGTAAAAAGAAAATAGCTCTCTTAAGAAACAAGGAAAGACCAACGCGTAACACTCTGAGTGAGCTGAAGCAAGCGAGGAAGGATGTACAAAAGGCTGCCAGGCAGTGTGCGAATGACTATTGGATCAAGTTATGTGAGTCCATTCAAATCGCAAGTGATAAGGGAAACATCAGAAGCATGTATGAAGGGATAAAGAAAGCCTGTGGTCCAATGATCAAAAGAAGTGCACCGCTGAAAACCTTGACTGGAGAAATCATCACTGATAGGAAACAGCAGATGGATAGATGGGTCGAGCACTATTTAGAGCTTTACTCAAGTGAGACCAAGCTGGCGGATGATGCCCTCAACGCCATAGAGGCCCTGACAACTCTTGACCACCTGGACACACTTCCCACTATAACAGAAGTTAAGTGTGCTATAAATGAGCTTGCATCTGGCAAGGCTCCAGGTAAGGATGGGATTCCAATAAAGGTGATCAGGAGTGGGCAAGACACCCTCGCTCTACAGATCCACCAGCTAATAGAGCTATGCTGGCGAGAAGGACAAGTCCCACAGGATTTCAAAGATTCAAACATCATAACGCTGTACAAGAACAAGGGAGATCGGAGCGACTGCAACAACTATAGGGGTATCTCACTTCTGTGTATTGTTGGGAAAGTATTTGCCAGAATTGTCCTGCGCAGACTTCAAGTCCTGGGAGATCAAGTCTACCCCGAATCACAGTGCGGCTTCCGTCAGAACCGGTCTACCATTGATATGATATTCTCATTGCGACAGATGCAAGAAAAATGCCGGGAACAAAATCAGCCACTGTTTATTGCCTTCATCGACCTCACAAAGGCATTCGATTTGGTCAGTCGTGAGGGTCTGTTCAAAGCACTAAAGAAGATTGGCTGTCCACCAACTCTTCTGTCCATTGTGGAATCGTTCCACACAGGCATGAAGGGTATAATCAAGTTTGATGGCTCAACTTCAGAAGAGTTTGAAATCAAGAGTGGAGTTAAGCAAGGTTGTGTACTAGCCCCCACCCTCTTTGGGATATACTTTTCACTTCTACTGAAATATGCCTTTCGTGATCAGGATGACGGTATATACATTCACTCACGCTCAGATGGTGGCCTCTATAATGCTCAGAGATTGAAGGCCAAGACCAAAATTAGCAGGGTACTAATCAGAGAGTTGCTTTTTGCGGATGATGCTGCGATTACGACCCACTCTGAGGAAGAATTACAACATCTACTATCTGCATTCTCCAATGCTTGTTCTGAATTTGGTTTAACAATTAACAAAAAGAAGACACAGATTATGTCACAAGGTGCACATGGTGTACCATCAATCTTTATTGACGACGCCGAACTGGAGATAGTAGACCATTTTACATATCTTGGATCAGAGGTAAATAGCAAATTATCCCTCGATCAGGAAATCAACATCAGGATTGGCAAGGCAGCAACAACAATGAACATGTTAGCAAAAAGAGTCTGGGAGAACAGGAAGCTTACTGCCAAAACAAAAGTCCTCGTCTACCAAGCCTGTGTCCTTAGTACTCTTCTTTATGGCAGTGAAACCTGGACAACTTACTCACGCCAAGAGAAACGTTTAAACAGCTTTCATATGCGGTGTCTGCGAAGAATACTTGGTATTAAGTGGCAAGACAAAATCACAAATACTGAAGTATTGGAAAGATCATGTTGTGTGACGGTGTATTCCATGCTCAGTCTTCGTAGACTTAGATGGATAGGACATGTTAGGAGGATGGATGATGGTAGAATACCAAAGGACATCTTTTTTGGTGAATTACAGACTGGTAGGAGATCTCAGGGTCGGCCTCTACTACGATACAAAGATGTGTGTAAGCGGGACATGATTGATACAGGCATTGATAATGCACAATGGGAGCACGTCGCCGCTGAACGTGTTGCATGGAGGGCAACTATCAGAAATGGAATAAAGACAAAGGAGAAAATGATTGCAGATAAAGCACACACAGAGCGGGAGAGACGTAAGATGGTGCAAAATGGTGGAAATGACCATGTTTTCACATGCACCTACTGTGGGCAAACATTTGCAGCAAGAATTGGCCTTACCAGCCACACTCGCCACCGCCATGGATCGTAGTTATTTCCATATGACAGTTATTAAGCCTTTTTGAAGCACAATGTACCAAACTATCGTCTGTCAAGACTGAAAGGTGCCAATAATAATTATAAGGTCAACTCATTTTGATATATGTGATAAGTTGTCTTCACTTGTTTCAAAGCTTTTCGATTAGTCATTTTGGCTGTCAAAGTAGTTTTCAGCATTCTCCTTTAAAACCTCATCTCTGAGGTCCCAGGGGAGTTATTTTGCTTTTTTACTAATTGTCTATATAATAAAAATAGAGCTAAACTATAAAATAAAAAAGTTTAATGTTACCATGGTATCAAAACAATGTTTTCCCATAGTGAATTTGAATAACGAAGACACAAACCATAGAATGTACGATTTATTGCCTGGCATATTTCGCTGCATCTAGTCAGGTACATACTGCAGATGTCACACAACGTAGAGTAAAATAACTAGATACATCGTTCAAGCTGAAATCTACACATGTTCGAACAGTAATATCAATTGTTTACCATGGTAATTTTAAATTGACTACCATGTCTTTCTGTTTGCACAAAATTGGCCTATGCAGATGAACCATTAGGGCTTCTGCAAACTGTAACAAACGACTATTTTGTGTATGAAACAACACGCGAAAAGCGCTGTCTCTATCAATTACATGACCGGTTTCCAGACACGACGTGCAATGGACGACGCCAGAAGTTTATAATTGTGGTGTGTCAGCCTTCCCATGATCCCATCGCCTGTGTGTAATATCTTGTCAACCCAGTTTGGTATGTGTTCAACAACCCTGCTGTGTAGCTGCCGCTTTGTTCTGCCGATGTAGGTTGACTTGCACCTGCATGTGAATTGGTAAATGCAATTTGATGTGGCGTACAGAGGGGTAGATTCTTTTACTGCTGGGTGGGAACAGGTGTAGTTCTGAACCTAATAACAGAATGTTCGGCCAACTGCTGTAATGAGACTGTTCTGTAGACATTACATTACGTTATCAATCAATCAATCCCCTCGAAAGGTTAGCTGGATAAAAACCTTGAGCATAGGGACTGTAGTTACATCTGATTTTGGTTTTGGTTGTTGGCAGTGGTGCTTTTATAAATCCTGTGGAGTACCCATTCAGGTGTGAGATATTCTTCAGGGTTTTAATTTCCTCTGTCAGTGTGTCCTGGGTGCATATCTTCCTAGCGCGGTCAGACAGGGTCCGTACTAAGCCCCGTTTGTACTGGACAGGTGCGAGGCTATAAAAATGTAAGTATTGGCCAGTCCGTGTGTCTTTGTGGTACACCGATCTTTGAACTGTGCCGTCTGCTCTACGTCTCATTGGGATATCCAGGAATGGTAATTTCTTCAGGGTTTTAATTTCCTCTGTCAGTGTGTCCTGGGTGCATATCTTCCTAGCGCGGTCAGACAGGGTCCGTACTAAGACCCGTTTGTACTGGACAGGTGCGAGGCTATAAAAATGTAAGTATTGGCCAGTCCGTGTGTCTTTGTGGTACACCGATCTTTGAACTGTGCCATCTGCTCTACGTCTCATTGGGATATCCAGGAATGGTAATGCTTCGTTGTGTTCATGTTCCATAGATAGAGAGATGTTTTTATGCGCCATGTTCATTATGGCCTGGAACAATGTTGCTTGTAGCTTGTCTGTGGTGATAATTAATATATTGTCTACATAACGACGGTATATTTCAGTTTGAACGATGTATCTAGTTATTTTACTCTGTGTTGTGTGACATCTGCATTATGTGCCTGACGAGATACAACGAAATATGCCAGGCAATAAATCGTACATTCTATGGTTTGTGTCTTCGTTATTCAAATTACCGTTGTAGACAATTAAAATTACTGTGGGAACATGTGTGTTGTATATTTCAGCTTAAAGGATTTATCTAGTTACTTTATTTTATGTTGTGTGATTTCTGCAGTGTGCACCTGACGAGGTGCAGCGAAATATGCCAGGCAATAAATCATGCAATAATTTGTTTGTGACTTCGTTATTCAAATGTTTACTAATTGTCCAGGACTCACTGTTTGTTAAAGCTGGTTCGATGTAGCCTGCAAGAATTCTTTTTCTAACCTCCAATGAGACTGATTTTTTTGCATATGATGTTCCTCATGTTATAAAGCTTCTTCATGTTACAATATCCACTTTCTGCTTGTCCTTTTCTATTCTTTATCTCTCTGATACATCTTCCACCTGATGTTATCAGTGCGCCTAGATACTTGAATTGCTGTACTCACCCAGAATTAATACCATTATTATTATTCCCTATCATTACTTCTTGCAAATAGGTATCTTCCACACACTATTTCTTCACAACAAGAGCAGTAAACCTCTGCATACACAGCTAATCCTTTGGCTTTCTTGCTGTCAGTTTTCAAAATAAGACTTGTATTTTTACATACTGGACAGCATAACATTTTGATGATTTCATCAATTGCTGAACAATAAACTACTGTTCTTTGTTCCCAAGTTTGGTATCCATTGTCGTCACCAGAAGCATACTTGCTGCTAGAAAATATCATATATTTATATGTATCTCTTTTAAATTGGCTTCGGTTAATAAAAGTGTCACTTCCACAACTTTGAGAAGAACATGATGGTACTGATTCATTCAGATTCACTGTCAAAACACTTGAATTTGGAAGAAGTGGCATGTGCAGTTTAGCTGGGTCACTTTCAGAATTGTTTGTACCGTTTACGATGTTCTGGTAGGCTTTTCACTGCTTACGAGCATTTGAGAGGTGTAGTCTAAGAGATTTCTTACATTGAGTAGATGACTGGATGTTAAATTTCTTGGAACGAGGCATTTTTCAATGCATGTCAATCTGTCGTCAACGATAAACATTTGGCATGTGAATCGTCGGCGAAGTGTAAACATCACAAAGCAGCCATCTTGGAAACCCATGTGATCAGTTTCACCCATCAGGGATCGGCGCATTGCTTACCGTCTCGTGAGGTTTTCCATATATGGACGTTTCCGGAAGATTATAGATACGAAACAAACTGCTGTACACAGTAGAGTTTCCGATTACACGAACTCGGAGTTTCATGAACATTTACGGGAGATCGTGACCTTGACAATGATGTATGACACATGTTTGTATCATTTTGCCAAGATATTGTTGCCAGGGTTTGAAAACCATCAATTTCGTAACAATTTTCAATAAGTACACAATATGACACCTAACGTGGGTTCAGTAAAACATGAATATTGCATTAAAATAACAGGTCTTAAAGAAAAACAAGTGCCAAACCTGATAGAAGACAGGTTAAGGTGTTTAAAAATGAACTATTCCAAAAATAGCCGAATTGACCAAACATCGATATTTTTTCTGCCGCACATTGCCTTATGTCCAATACTTTGGTGTTCTGGTTGCCTTAGCCCTGAAAAGAGCTGGCTTCTATTGAAGTGAGGCTGGTGCAGTGACAGAACTGGGTCTATTAATATTGGTTGCTAGGACTCAAAGATCATTAAAAGTTTTCATATTGTCAAATGTTTAAGGGCATCCACTTTATTAGGGGTCCAGAGGGCCCACTTGTCATTGGGTAAGCTGATGTCCTGGACACTGGGTTGGTATATAGAGACTTTCCATCCGACCTGGTACTGAAGAACCATCTCTGTGGGAACTGTTGCAGAGCTCTGCTACGCCTCTTCAAGCTCAGAAACCAGCAGTGTTCAAGACTGGTATTAGAATGTCACATCTGCGGGCAGGCATATTAGGATGTAAGCAAAGCATGATTCAACACAACATGTACAGGCTGCATATGGTTAGGCTTAGGTTGGTAATGTTTCTTTCACAGATTTTAGTTGCTTCATTGTTAGCATACTCCAATCCAATGTCCAGTAGAAATATAGAGGTCATAAGGTGACATCAAGCCTGAACTGTTCCCCTATGGAGCTCTGGTATAGGGTGCCTGATGACATTAAGCCTGAACTGTTTCCCCTAGAAGCTCTGGTATAGGGTGCCTGAGGACATCAAGCCTGAACTGTTTCCCCTAGGAGCTCTGGTATAGGGTGTCTGATGACATCAAGCCTGAACTGTTTCCCCTAGGAGCTCTGGTATAAGGTGTCTGATGACATCAAGCCTGAACTGTTTCCCCTAGGAGCTTTGGTATAGGGTGTCTGGTGACATCAAGCCTGAACTGTTTCCCCTAGGAGCTCTGGTATAGGGTGTCTGATGACATCAAGCCTGAACTGTTTACCCTAGGAGCTCTGGTATAAGGTGTCTGATGACATCAAGCCTGAACTGTTTTCCCCTAGGAGCTTTGGTATAGGGTGTCTGGTGACATCAAGCCTGAACTGTTTCCTCTAGGAGCTCTGGTATAGGGTGTCTGATGACATCAAGCCTGAACTGTTTCCCCTAGGAGCTTTGGTATAGGGTGTCTGATGACATCAAGCCTGAACTGCTTCCTCTAGGAGCTCTGGTATAGGGTGTCTAGTGACATCAAGCCTGAACTGTTTCCCCTAGGAGCTTTGGTATAGGGTGTCTGGTGACATCAAGCCTGAACTGTTTCCCCTAGGAGCTCTGGTATAGGGTGTCTGATGACTTAAAGCCTGAACTGCTTCCTCTAGGAGCTCTGGTATAGGGTGTCTGGTGACATCAAGTCTGAACTGTTTCCCCTAGGAGCTCTGGTATAGGGCATTTGATGGACAATGGGATCAGGGGTCAGAGAATTTAAAAAGAGCTCGGCTCTTAACCACTTACACAGAATTGATTTGTTTGATTTTTGCATTTGTGTTCTTCCATTTGAGGTGACTGTAAAATGCTTTCCCTGATGTCTTAATGTGGTGTACATTTGATAAGAAAATCTTGAAAATCAGAAATTGAAATGTGAAAATTTGACTATTCCTTTTTCAATTTTAGTATTTGTGCAAAGAGAGTTTAAAATTTGAAAAATGCCAGTCTGGCAATGCAGCAAGAAAACAAAAGGTGAGGGTGGTAGTCAGCATCCTACCTAGCATTAATTGCAAAAGACGTAGTGAATCACTCTGCTTCGAGCAAATGCACAGGATTTGCTTGGTGATACAATTGAAGCCAAACCTCGGACAGGATATTGGGCCAAAGATAGAGGTAATATGTCTGTCTGTCTGTCTGTCTGTCTGTCTGTCTGTCTGTCTGTCTGTCTGTCTGTCCTTCATTTCTGATTTTCTGTCTTTCTCTTTTGTTTTTCTTTCTTTTTATTTTCCTCCTTTTTTTCCTTCTGTATTTTTTGCCTTCTGCAGCCTGGGAAAATGCAAAGCATACATGCTTGGAAATTTGTATAAATAAATCACATGGTGTTTGAATTATTCTACTGAGACACACATTTCTTTTACATTTATTTGGTGGTCTGTTTTTGCTGATGGCATGAAAGTGACCATTTCAGATGATCAGTTTTAGCCATTAATTGTGTCCTATCCAGCACCAGCATCTTTGACTGACCTTTGATTCACTGGAACATGTTTAGGTCTCTCCATGAGGCCTACATTGGTGATTCTGTCATACACGTTAGTTTCCCAATTTATGAGTGTTTGTAGTGTGTACTAGTTCTTTTAGTCCTTCTCCCTGTTTCTGATTCATTTAGTAGTACTGATTTAACATTGGAGTTAAATATTCTAAATTTAGTTCATTATTTTAAATTTGGTTCTGAGTTTTATTTCCAGTGTTATGAAAGTTTCTCTCTCCTTTTCTTTTCTTAATAGCTCCATCTATTCCCCCCACCCACCCACACACACACACACCACCACACCACACACACACACCACACATACACACACACACACAGATTTTTTTTATTTCTACAATGCTACCGAAATAGGAGTAGGATTTTGCCTCTGAAAGTTTAGGTTTCACCAAGAGAGATCAAGTTTTAATATGCTTGTTTTAATTGCATTATCTTTGTGATTTCCCTATGGATTTTTAGACCCATTTGTTGTAACCATCCATCAAGTCTGTATAGTTTATCTTTATTTTGGTTTTGTGTATGTGCCAGAAGAGCAATGTCATCAGGGAAGCTAAAATCATCATTTAATTCAGTTTCTGGTGATAGGGAATAAAGTGTTGGGCGCCTATATTTAATGACCATATGGCACACAAGTGCTAATCTGATCAGTCTTATGTCAGCTGCCTTTACTTCTCAGGAGAGATCTCTGGTGGGGCCCGAGTAGTTTAAAGATTCCATTTTTGCCTATAACTCTGGCATTCTGGTAGGTTCACAATGTGGACAGTATAGATTCTTACAAAATAAGAAATGTGATAATGGTATACTCCGCCCTGATCTTGGGGTAGATTGGATGTCAAATAAAGATGAAAATCTAGGGGGACTGATGTAAAATAAATGAAGGGCCATTTTATACACCAAATATTTTTACCACGCAAGCATGAGTATAGTTTTTTGACTGAAGCCAACGAAGTACCATTGTTACTGCTAACATTTTTATTGTCATACTGCACGTGGTTGTAGCAAAAGCACTGCAAGCCTACATAACAATTCTGCTTGTGTGAACGTGCTAAGATGGCCCAGCACATCTATGATGACAAACAACCAACCATCTGTGTATATAATTGCATCAGCTTCAGCACAATTGTCATTAATGAGGGCTTTGACTTGCATCTACTGATGGCATCTCTTGTTAAACATTGCAAAGACATAAAAGATGACTCTAAAGATTGACGGAACAGGTGTCTATTCAACACAAAGCTTGAAATTTATGGGCTCGCATACTAGTTAGACCGTGGCGTGTTGTGTTATAACATGTTGGTATGTGAGCCGGTCGTTCAGAAAGCAATGGCAAACTACTGAACGTAAAACTTGCCTTGTACATCAACAGCTGCTGAAAAATGCTGGTGTTGACTGCAACATCCTGTAAGGGATATGCAACATTAAAGTATGTGCATCGGGTATATGGTCCTAGACCTATATTTATTTAGACCAATAATCTGTTGTTGTCCATCAAGAATGATGATGACCATTCATTTCATCCAGTGGGGTTGAAGGTGTGGAGCCATGGGTTCTAAGATGGCTGATAAGGCCTATTTTGGCTCGAAATGTTCTTTGACAATGTGGACAAAGAATGCTTGACGTCTCTGGAGGAGGATTTCCTGCAGTGGTTTTTCTGTCCTGCCTTTTCTTCACAGCTCTTGCAGTCCTGGTTGCCTCACATATAACTGCACCTTTGCGCAATGATGCACGCCACGAATTTCGGTCTCTGGCTGCAGCCTCCCAGGTGTCATGATGAATTCCAAAAGCATTCAGTGAAATTTTCAGTGTGTCTTTAAAACGTTTCCTCTGGCCACCTTGGGAGCGTTTACCACAACGCAGTTCGCTGTAAAAAATTCGTTTAGGGAGCCTGTGATCTGGCATGCGAGTCAAGTGACCAGCCCAGCGAATCTGATTCTTCATCAGTAGAGTGTGGATACTGGGTATGGATGCTCTTTCTAGGACTTCAGTGTCTGGAATCTTGTCTTGCCATTTAATCTTCAGTAGCTTCCTTAGGCAGACTGTGTGGAAGTGGTTTAATTTCCTAGCGTGTCGCTGATAAACAGTCCAGGTTTCACAAGCATATAGCAGTGTGGATAATACAACTGCTTTGTAGACTTTTAGCTTTGTTTGCAGGCTTATTCCAGTTCTGTCCCATACATTCTTGTACAGTCTGCCAAAGGCTGCACTGGCCTTGGAGATTCTTGCATTCACTTCGTCATCGATTGTGGCAGCTTGTGACACGGTGCTGCCAAGATAGGTAAATTTGTCCACAACACTTAGTCTATGATCATTCACTTTGATATAATAATAAATATATATAATAAATATAATATAAATAATTTGATAATCACCTGTGGGTGGTGGGATCTATATCAAGCCAGCTGTTCTTTACTTCCCAAGACATTTCATGGTGCCTATTTTAAGTTGCTGATGACCAAGTCCTACAAGAAACAAATGAAAATCGTAAACTGATTAGAGACATTAGACTTAGACAGTCAAAATGTTTTGGTCATGTTATGAGAAGAAATAAATTGGAGAACTTGATGACAACTGGCAAGATTGAGGGGAAAAGAACAAGAGGAAGGCAGAGAAGTAAATACCTGGATGGCTTGACCAATTGGCATGATCGAGACAAGAACACTGAGCTGATCCATGATTCTGGTGATCATGTGAGATGGTGAGATATAACCGTCCATGCTTACCGGCATGGCACATGATGATGATGATGATAATGATTTTATATTGCACAGATCAATTTTAAATGTCCACCTCGATACAAACTCAGACCCATGATAACTGGGCCAGCAGGCAAGCAACAGTAAGAATAACTAACAATGATTACTTTAGATGAGGCTAATGACAATAGAACATTCTACACAACATTAAGAAAGACGCAAACACCTATCCTTTGGTCATTTAATGAGAAGCAAGATATTGGAGAATATTGAGATGACTGGATAATATCAGCAATAGAGGAGGCAGCGGCAGACAAAGAGAAATGATGCTTCATGGTCTAAGATGACGACATGGAGGAATGTCATCATTAGAATTGATCAATGAACAAAGATCTGCGGAGAGATATTGACACCTCCATCACTTTGCTGGACAAATGATGATGGTGATGAATAACTGACTGGGACAGAAATAGTTAAAGCAGTAACTAGGCAAGAACAGGTTAATGTAATAATTGTTTGGGACAGAAAGATGTAAATATGTATGTAGTCAGTGAATAACACAATGCCAAGTGCTTAGTTCAGCCCTTGTACTTATCTGGTTAATTATGTTTCTATTTATTTAAGTGTTGCTCCTTGCCATTTGTTCTTCGTACCGGCTCAGGCCAACTTTGGGAGTTTAAGGGAGCTGTCTTGTGGTACTGCTATTTTGAACATAACTTGGTAAATACTTGTGCTGTTGTTAACTTCTTACGCCTTTCTGCTATATATATATATATATATATATTCTCAAATAACGGTCCACAGGGCATCAATCTTAGACTTGACAGAAGACAGGTCCCCATCTAATAGAGGTTGAGACTGGTATGACCCTCCTGGCAGAGCACCCTGTCGTCTGGTCACTGTCCCGTTTCCTGAGGGCAGGTCTTGTTAACATGAACTCATTCATTAATAACATGTGTTGTTACATGAAGAATTAAAAACCCTTTTGACCCTGTCAGATTTGATAATCATTACCATCTGGATGTATGGTCGATGGAGTTTACTTGCCCTAAAGCTCATAATAATTATGTCAACAGAAATTGTCACCTCCTTAGGTGGAGTCTAAGTGTAGAGGTAGAAAACAATTGTATAGGAAAAGAAAATACCAAAGCCTTTCGATATTTCATGAGTTCATGGTTAGAAAGGTGGTTCGCTTTATCCTGATGGTGATTTCCCTTCTTATTACAGTTTGCTTAGTCATGCCAAAACCTAGAGCAATAGAGTTATGGACTTAAGTATCCCATTTGTAAGTATCCCCCTAATGGCCACATCCTGTTATAATTGAATGTATTTATTATATACCGCAGTGCTCCTGGAGGAGCCATCAAGTGTAAAGACCTTCATAACGGCACCTGATGATGATCGATTCTTCGGTCTTTAAAACTATCTCGAGTTTGTATTTAATTTTAAGTATTGTTGACAAGGCATTTCACAGAGGATATTTTCAGGCCCTTAGATTCTGCCTGTTGATGCAGCATTTCAATTAATTCATTTGAAATATTGTTAACCAGAATACAGTCTACAGTTGTTTATTTTTAACACCACTATTCCCCAGAACTACTTGCGTGGGTAACCTAGACCTTCTCCTGCACAGCTGAGGGGGCTCCTGTTGAACTTGCTCTATAAGTGCCCCAGAATTAGAATTCAAGTAAATAAAAACTCAAATACCTTCATGATTCAAATCAGACACATTGTCCTGGAATATAGATGTAGATCGCCATATGTTCATAACACAAGCGTTTGAATACGTCTATTTCACCAGTCTGATTTTGTTGTTCGAAGCACTTTGTTGGGCTTCCTTGCCAGACGTTGATGCAAGGTAATTTATCTGTGTTTTGAAAATCGGATCGACAGTTATCTGGAACAAGTGAGAATTTGCTTTTCCACGGACACCGAAACACTTTTAGAACCCAAATTCTGCAATTCTCGAGAATTGGTGAATTCTTCTCTCTGAGCTTCTAATATTAATTTAGTTTAGAGAAGTATATTTACAAGATTAATAGACCATCCCTACAGGGACTATAGAATTACTCCTGCCCACAGTTCCCCTGTCTAAATATTGGTAGTGCCCCTCTTGGGGATGCGTGATCAGTGGGTAACCAACTTGGATTTTGTTACAATGATGGTGGTGATGATGATGGGTATGATAGTGCTGGTGATGATGGGTATGATGATGGTGGTATGATGATTGTGATGATTATGTGTATAATGATGATGGTGATGATTGCAGTGGCAGTGGTGATGATTGTGGTGACTGATGATTGTGACGGTGGTATGTTGTTGGGTATGATGATGGTAGTGGTGACGAGTTGGATGAAGGTGATGGACATTATGATGATGGTGATGATGTGAAAGATGATGGTGGTAGTGATGATGGGCATGATGGTGGTGGTACTGTTGATGGGCATTATGATGGTGGTGGGGTTGATAGGTAATATGATGGTGGTGGTGTTGATGATGGCGGTGGTGGTGATGATGGGTATCATGGTGGTGGTGGTAATGATGATGGGTATGATGATGGTGGTGGTAATGATGATGGTGGTGGTGATGATATTGGAAATGATAGGTATGATTTGAATTATGATGGTGGTGGTCATTATGGGTGTGATGGTGGTAATGATGGATATGATGGCGGTGGTGATGATCAGGTGTATGATGATGGTGGTAATGATGGGTATGATGATGGTGGTGGTGATGATCATGGGTATGATGTTGGTGGTAATGATGGGTATCTTCGCCTTCTGCATTCATCCGGAGTGTTTTTTTTTCCAGACAAAATTGCGGTGTATCTCGTTATGCACCCTTGGGCCAAAACCCTTAGGCCAACACATCCGACTTTAGCAGGCATTTCTTTACCATGTTAGCCATCCTGGGGGGACTCTCACTTTTGTAGTGTTGTCCACATCCCAGCTGGTCAAGTTAGAACGGTCGAAGACTTCACAGTCAGCCATCAAGGGAAGGCAAGGGCAGTCCATGGGCACTTACCACGATCCAAGGAGGCTTCCATAATTGCAAAGCCGATACATGGCACTCTGGTACTGGGCACATCCAAGGAATCGCCACGTCCTGCACATAGCTACTTTAATTCCTCACTTCCATGTATTGGGCATTTCGTTCACCACAGGCCGCTCCCCGCACAAACCAGGAACTGTCGGTCTGCAGACAGCTTCCATTCAGCAAGCTTTCAGTTTGGATGTGTGCTGGATGCTGTGCCCGGAAGACAAAATGGTCAGAGCTGTTCTGGGCATGAAGATCATTTCACTCGGACGTAAATGCATTGTGACAGTTTTATTTGCCACTCTTAGGCCAGCACATCTGACTTCGACAGTTGTTTTTTTCATCAGGTTAGCTTTCCTGGTGGTTTCAAGGGACTTTCTATTGTGGTGTCATCCACATCTCAGCTGGTCAAGTTAGAACGGCCATAGACATTACGATCAACCCTCAATGGAAGGCAAGGGCAGATCATGGGCATTCCCCGCCATCCAAGGAGGCTTCCATAATTGCAGAGCCGACACATAGCGCACTGGTACTTGGCTCACCCAAGGAATTGCCATGTCATGCTCATAGCTGCTTTAATTCCTCACTTCCATGTATTGGATATTTCGTTCGCCGCCGGCCGTTCCCCACGCAATCCAGGAACTGTCAGTCTTCAGACGACATCCACTCAGCAAGTTTTGGCTTTGGGCTTCCATGTAATGGATTTGCTAGCCAAGCATTCCATTTTGTGTTAATGAGACGACATCCACTCAGCAAGCTTTCACTTCGAACTCCCATGTAATGGATTTGGTAGCCAAGCATTCCATTTCGTGTTAATGGAACTTTTTCCACCTTTGATTACGCTCACTCATTGAGCTTTTAGTACAGACTTGCATCGTAACCATTGCGTGTGACTGGGACGTTTTTTCCACCTTGAGTAACGCTCATGTGGTAGGTTGTATGTGCTACTGGCTCAACATCTTACCTCCATGCAGCATAGAGCGAGTAACGGCCAGACCCTCTCATCTGGGGGATCCCTCATATGCTCAGCTGAGAGCCGTAAAAACTATTGTCTGGACCAAGCATGTAGCAGGCACAGCATCTCACCTCCATTTAGCAGTGGTTGAGTAGCGGCCCTGTCCTCACGCCCACGGGATATTGACTTAGAGGCATTCAGCCATATCCCTCAGCTGAGAGCCATAGAATATGTGTCTGGACCAAGTAGAGACATCATGTGCTTGATTCAGACTTTGGGTGCAATGGATTTGCTTGTGGTGCCATCCATATCCCAGCTTGTCAAGTTGGAACGGTCGAATGCTTCACGATCACCCTCAAGGGAAGGCTGGGACAGTCCTTGGCATTTTCTGCCATCCAGGGTGGCTTCCATAGTTGCAGAGCTGACACATAGAGCCCTTGTGCTGGGCCAACCGTGGGACTTGTCACATCCTGCTCATGGCTGCTTGAATTCCTCACTTCCGATATGTTGGGCATATCGTTCACTACGAGCCTTTCCCGTACTGACCAGACCGGTCTGCAGATGATATCCACTCGACGAGTTTTCAATTCAGACATGTGCTTGTCGATGTGCCTGTCAGAGCTGTTCCGGGCACAAAGAACATTCAGAGCTTTTCCGGACACGAGCTATTCGGAAAACTAGTTAGTCAGAGCTGTTCCTAGCATGAAAGACATTTCACTCTGACTTTTTTGCATTGTGCCTAATTTATTTGCACCCGTGGGCCAGCACATCCGACTTCAGAAGGCATTTTTCCGGTTTAGCCTTCCCGGGGTTTTGAGAGACGTTAGACTGTTAGTGCTGTGGTGTCGCCCACATCTCAGCTGGTCAAAGTAGAACGGTCAATGGCATCACGATCAACCCTCAAGGGAAGGCAGGGCAGACCATGGGCATTCCCTCGCTATATTGCTCTGAGACTGGGCTCACCCGAGGAGTTGCCATGTCCCGTTCATGGCTGCTTTAGTTCCTCACTTCCATGTGTTGGATATCTCGCTTGCCACTGGTCGCTCAAGCACACACCAGGAATGGTCAGTCTGTGGGCGACATCCACTAGGTAAACTTTCACTTTGGACTTCGGACCACACAATGGATTCGCTAGCCGTGCGTTCCATTTCGTGTTATTTAGACGTTTTTCCACCTTTGTCTACACTCTCTATGAGTTAGATTCAGACAGTTTTCATAACCATTTCCTTCGACTGGGGCACTTTTACCTTTTAGTACTCGCTCACAAGGTAGGCTACATGTGCTGCCGGCTCAGCACCTTACCTCCATGCAGCAGTGAGCGAGAAACGGCCAGGTCCTCTCATCCGGGGCTCCCTCATATCCCCCAGCTGAGAGCCTTCGGACAAGTACCTGGACTGGGCATGTAGCGTGCTCAGTATCTCACCTCTATGTTTCGGTAGGTGGGTATCGGCCCGGCTCTCACATCCGAGGGTTTATGGCTTAGAGGCGTTCAGCCACAACCCTCGACAGAGAGCCATAGAGTGTGTGCATTTCATTAACCTTTTTTCTATGTGGAAGAACAGTTACTATTAACGCATATTATGGACATAAGTTCATGTTGGAGAAATAGTTTCACTGACCTGTAACTTGAGCTATTGTGCCATTATGATACAATTTCTTGTTTACATCTTAGTAACCACACAGCATGTGTGACTGCTATGTAATCTTTTCATGAATTTGCAAGGGAAATGCCATGTTTTATGAGTATAATCTAAAGAGAAGAGGACCATCTGTTCTGGTCTGATTTGGTGGGATGGTTTGATGAGTGGGAGGTATATCCCATGAATGGCCCCTGCATTTGTATTATAGGAAAAGTTTTACATGTTTTCTCTGTTATGAGTTTTCTATATATTCTGTTCGTGATTGTTACTTTCACTGCTGGAGTAGACATTCTAAATTTTACCCCCAGTGGGGATAGGACATGATGATGAGGATGAAAGAAGCCCTTATGTATGTCTGTACAATAAGAAGAGAATGTTGACTGGACTGGTCATTGGCCTTATGACTTATACTGTTTGCAGCTATGGAAAGGAGATGATGAATTATTGACATGAGGCCTATGTCTCAGAGATTCTTGTCATGTTATGACAGGTGTATTGTCAAGATGTTTGGATGGTTAAGATGTCTCTAACTCCTCAGAAAGTCTCAGTATCAATCTCAAAAAAGAGTACTCAGTGAGGAGATACCCTACTCACTTGTGGTGTTGGACTAATGCCACAATAAGAGAAGAAGGATGGGGAAAATGGAAACACCCTCCTTTCTCCTTCCCCCTTGTTTCTTTTATTTATGTTGTGATATAATGTTATCACGACATGGGTTTTGTTATTAATGGATTTGGATTGTGTTCTCTCTTACATCTTATAGCTCTGGAGTGGCAGATAGTGGTTTGGACGTTATTACAGAACAGGAACTTGGGTTATCAGCCTGATTCTGATTCATTCATTAACATACAGTCTGGACCTATAAGAAAATGTTGACTGCCACATTTATTAGCTGCCTTTGTCAGTGACACGTACGAAGTAGATTATCCAAATGCTATGATTTCCTAACTATGTCGGAATACTTTAGGACGGCCTTCCTTATAAGGGCTACCAAGACAAATGGATAAACCTCGTACACAGGTACCAGAGTATTACCCGCTATTTCTCTTTGGAAGGTACCGCCTGATTCAATTTCAACCAGCTTGGTTGGGAAACTAAGGGATACTCCAGGTTTATCAAACATATTGCAGTATGGACTTTCCGACTGCCATTAATCCTTGTTTGGAAAAACATCTGGAGCAGTAAGGATTCACCGACTGCCTTGTGCATTCCCATTTTCAGTACAAAAAGTAATATCCTTCGACACAAGTCATGTGCAGACTGGTTCAACACAATGTCTTGGTTATGAATACCCTCGAGAAGATGCTATGATGGAAGTTAGCGGAGTCAGTGTTTACAAACATGCAGCAGTAGGGATTTCCGACTGCCTTGTGACTCCCAGTGTTATGTACAGGAAATATTCCTCTTCTATTCCATGCCTGTGCAGACCAATCCTGGACTCAGTCCCAGATGTTATCAATGGGTGATCTCAGCTCAGTATTGTATGGTCGTCTTCCCCCCAGTGTGTCTCTACACCTTGTCGTGGGGGGGGGGGGGGGGGGGGGCTTGCATCTCCCAATGACCCCAAGGAACCAAGTCGACAGAAGCACAACTATGTCAGACAGGACTTGGGTTAGGAGCCAGACCAAGAGGGACACAACCTGCTGCTCTGCAGGTAGACTGAGGATAGCAGTCAAAGGTTCAAATCAGGTGCACAAAGGCAGAAATTCTTGAGCCGGACACATACTCTAAGGTTCTCAGTTGAGGAATATGGCAAAACGCCTCTAAGCTATAAACTCTCGGATGTGAGAGCCAGGCTGATACTCACCTGCTGCAAAATGGAGGTGAGATACTGAGCATGCTACATACTTATTTCAGATACCTGTTCAAAGGCTCTTAGCTAGGGGATATGAGGAATCCCCGGATGAGAGGGTCTGGCCGTCACTCACTCTCTGATGCATGGAGGTAGTGTGCTGAGCCGTCAGTACATGTAGCCTACTTCGTGAGCGATACTTAAGGTGGCAAAGCGGTTCAGTCGCATGAAGTGGTTATGATGAAAGTCTGTACACTCATAGAGTGAGCGCAGTCAAAGGTGGAAAAAAAGTCTCAAAAACACAAAATGGTAAGCTTGGCTAGCGAATCCATCATGTGGAAGTCCAAAGCAAAAGCTTGATGAGTGGATGTCATCCGCAAAATTATCATCCCTGGTTTATGTGGGGAGCATCCAGTGGCAAAACGAAATGCCCAATACATGGAAGTGAGGAATTAAAGCGGCCATGAGCAGGATGTGGCGATTCCTCGGGTGAGCCCAGTCTCAGAGTACTATGTGCCAGCTCTGCAATTATGGAAGCCTCCTTGGATAGCGGGGAATGCCCATGGTCTGCTCCTGGCTTCCCTTGAGGGTTGACTGTGATGTCTTTGACCGCTCTACCTTGATCAGCTGAGATGTAAGCGACACCACATCAAATGTCTCTCAAAACCTCCAGGGTGGTTAACCTGATCAAAAACGCCCGCCGAAGTTGGATGTGCAGGCCTAAGGGTGGCAAATAAAAACTGGCACAACGCAAAAATGTCCAAGTGAAATGTCTTACTTGCCTGGAACAGCTCTGACTATCTAGTTTTTCGAATTTCCTTGTGATCGGAACAGCTCTGACTAGCTAGTTTTCCGAATGTCCATGTTCCCGGAACAGCTCTGACTATCTAGTTTTCCAAATATCCTTGTGTCTGGAACAGCTCTGACAGCTAGTTTTCCGAATGTCCGTCGTTCCTGGAACAGCTCTGACTATATGTGTCTTCCAAGCACAATGAACAGCACATGTCCGAATTGAAAGCTTGCTGAGTGGATACTGTCTGCAGACCGGCCTGGTTTGTGCGGGGAGCGGCCCATAGCGAATGAAATGCCCAATATATTGAAGTGAGGAATTAAAGCAGCCATGGGCAGGATGTGACGATTCCCTCGGTGAGCCCAGCACCAGAGCACTATGTGTCAGCTCTGCAACTATGGAAGCTGCCCTGGATGGCGGAAAATGCCATGGACTGTCCCTGCCTTCCCTTGAGGGCTGATAGTGAGGTATTTGACTGTTCTAACTTGACCAGCTGGGACGTCGACGGCACCACAAAAGTGAGAGTCCCCCAGGAATGCTAACCTGGTCAAAAATGCATGATAAAGTCAGATGTGTTGGCCTAAGGGTTTTGGCCCAAGGGTGCCTAACCAGACACCCCGCAGTTACATCTAAAAAAAAACACTCTGGATGAACGCAGAAGAAGTATGATCCTACACCGGATTGTTATATCACTGGATGGCTCTTTGCTGGTCCCATGTTGGCCTGATTGCATTGCACCAGAGTGTTTTTTATTCGGTCCCTGGATAATGGGGATTATGATACACTCTTAAGCCAACTTACCGTGGATGGGTGGGACACAACTGAGTGCACTTTATTCCGTCCCTTGATAATGGGGATATTATCTGCCATGCATTGGAGAGGAATGACTATCATCAGAAGAGAAAGAGAATAAGACTTGTTAATTAGTCTAGTTATTGTGTTCTGAATTTGTAATGTTTTATTTGGTTTCTTGACAGATGTCAATGGTTTAGGAATCTGAGGATTTGTTTGTTGTTTTGGTTTTGTGTGCATTGATTTTTTTTATACATGGGGTTATCACAATCGAATGTGCATATGATGTCACATTTCATCCCATGGATTCTCTAAACATCAATACTGTTAATACAAGTATTTGTGTACTCCATGTCTTGATTTAATTCATGGTGAACGTTTGTTCTAACGTTGAAGTTTATGTCAATGGCTTGTTGATGTTTGTTCCACAGTGGTTGTTCTATACGTTGTATACAATCAATGTTTTCTAACACTATGTCAAATTTAAAATGTGATCGAGTGGGAATGGATACCTACACATAGACACAGTTGTCTAAGGAGTGAATTGTTTTTCTCCTTGTGTCT
This sequence comes from Cepaea nemoralis, assembly GCA_014155875.1. NCBI lineage: Eukaryota > Metazoa > Mollusca > Gastropoda > Stylommatophora > Helicidae > Cepaea > Cepaea nemoralis. The sequence continues at coordinate 55,196 of JACEFZ010025422.1, forward strand.
GTGGTAAATTTCCATGATCACTTCACCTTTTAAGAAGTGAGTGACAATGTCAACTCATCCCATCCAGTTACCCCTAGACAAACTTAGCAAATATTCTCATTTATTAATTCCACATCTCAAAGTGGTGATGATGGGTATGATGATAGTTTTGATGATAGTGGTAATAATGATGGATATGATAGTGGTGATGGATATGGGTATAATGATACTTGTGGTAGCAGTGGTGATGCTTATGATGGACGATGTTGATCTACATGACTGACACATTACATATGCAGAGACGATGGTGACTTATCTGACAGTTACATTTCATATGTAAAGTCTGATATATATATATATATATATACTAGCTGACCCGGCCCGGCTTCGCCCAGGCCCTGGAGGGGATCTATCTGTCTATCAGTCTGTCTGTCTGCTTGTTTGTCTGTCTGTCTGGCTGACCCGGCCCGGCTTCACTCAGTCCCTGGTGGGGAGCATCTCATTTAATTCATATAAGTAGTCATATAAGCTCTCCCATTCCCGACTATCTGTCTGTCTGTCTGTCTGTCTGTCTGTCTGACCGGGCCCGGCTTCACCCAGTCCCTGGTGGGGAGCATCTCATTTAATTCATATACATAGTCATATAAGCTCTCCCGTTCCCGACTATCTGTTTGTCTGTCTATCTGTCCCGGCCCGGCTTCACCCAGTCCCTGGTGGGGAGCATCTAATTTAATTCATATACGTAGTCATATAAGCTCTCCCGTTCCCGACTGTCTGTCTGTCTATCTGTCTGTCTGACCCGGCCCGGCTTCACCCAGTCCCTGGTGGGGAGCATGTCATCTAATTCATATAAGTAGTCAAATAAGCTTCCGTTCCCGACTATCTGTCTATCTATCTGACCCGGCGTGGTTTCGCCCAGCTCCTGGCGCACAGTAACTTAAAAAAAATGTCCTTCCACACACCATTCAATGAAAACTGTAGAAAAAGATGGGTTACAATGTTATGCATTATGCATTATTTTTATGAAAGCTTTGAAAATGCCTTAAAGATTATATCATTATTTATTATAACTCATATGCCTAAAAATAACTATAGACAAAGAGTTTAACAATAGTGCAAGTAAGTCCAACAATATGACTATAAAGTATATAGAAATGTTATTAAAAGTTATGCCCCTTGAAATAACTTTTCTAGAGTGAAGTCCCCCTGCTATATAGACATTATATAATGAAAATGGAAAAGTAAATGTTATTAAATAAGTCGAAGATTTTACATTAAGAAATTATTATAGTCGGTTGCAAATGAATGAAAGGAAGACGTGTAGAAAATTTCATCTCAATCGGATGTACCGTTATCGAACGCATCCAATACAAAATCCCCACACACAAACAAACAAACATACACTCTGTTTTATAGATATATATATATATATATATATATATATATATATATATATATATATATATATATATATTATATATATATATTTATTTATATTTATGGAATGATTGTGATATCAGTATGGTGGCAGTGGTGATGATTGTGGTGGCAGTGGTGATGATTGTAGTGGCAGTGTTATGATTGTGGTGGTAGTATGATGATTGTGGTGGCACCGCAATGATTTTGGTCCCAGGGTGCAGCGGTGTGATGATTGTGGGGGCGGTAGGTGATGTGGTTATTATGATAGTGTGATGAGAAAAACATTATAGATGGGGCAGGGGATGGAAGTGTTAGTTGAGGTTAGTGATGATGATGCTCTGATAGTCATAAAAACAATTTCAACGGTGACGATCATGATGATACTGATAATGAAGATTTTACACGTGAGCAAAATTTAGACAACCTATTGCATCTTGCACCTTTTCACAGTACAAGCTATCACCAACATTCACAAAGATGTCGACCATAGGCCAGGTCGTGCGCATGCTTCAGGCTGTAATAGGTACCAGAGACCCAGAAAGAATTCTGGACAAACATGAGATTCTTTCACTAAAGTCAATGCTGAAGTGTAAGATGTTCGTTTTGTTCTTGGTTTTAGGCTTATCTCTTCAGAAGTTTCCTGGCCACAAAGAGTTAAGTTTGTTATTGTGTGTGTGTGCATGCAGAAGTCCAGATCTATTGACCAAAACTACAGTTGTAGGAATAGTAAAGTTAGTCCCATAACAGAAGCTGCCATTGGGATGTGAAGGGTTAGTTCTTCACACTTTCTAGGCAATAAAATAATAGGTGGAGTGTTTAGTTTACTTCCTCATTGTCTTTCCTTCTCAGATAATTCCCAGGAAATTGTGAACATTGTCTATTACCCATTTTTATGAGCTGAGTCAGCCCCAAGCCGTACTTTAAAGTGGTGCACTTCCTTTGCATCACATTGTGATCAACCCAA
>JACEFZ010025423.1:0-53888 GCA_014155875.1 Cepaea nemoralis
GAAAATGATGGTTATCACCACTGCTCAAAAATTTGGTTACTTGGTTTGAGATTATTCCACATATAGTAAATTATATATGATGGCGTCATGATAAAAATCTGCATGTGACCTTGGCCTTCATTTATATATGGCTCGATTCGTTAAATTACTGCAAATATGTCGTAAATTGATAATAAATCACGAGTTCATAATTACTACCGGTACAAGACCCCATTTGTCACGAAGTGTTGTTGACTCATCTAAGGGCATGAGGACTAATACGTTTCTGTCTATTCAAACATTATACATCTCTCCTTATACTTGAAATATAAAACGACAACCAAGAAACTGCTACTGCAACAAACCTTCATAAAACGATATGATTTTCTATCTTGCAGACTTTAATCTTCCGACTCCTTTCACATGTCGACAAACTCAATCGCTCCACAAGAACCACTTGAGAATCACACACACTGAATTAACACAAAGAGCGGCATAACTGACTGTTAGCCATGCTCAAAAGACATGCTGCGTCCGAACAGGACGGCAGCCCAAGTCTAACTCCCTAGTGACGTTTTTCGTGACGCTTCCCTAGTTTCCCTGTGCACTCTATAATTGTACATTTCGGTGCATCTTTTAGGGAAGCTCCCTTCAGCCTTTCTCAGTCTGCTATGTGTCAGTGACTGATATGTGGCAACGACCACATAAAAGATGGAGTGATGGTATCAAGAACAACCTTAGAGAAACGAATACCAACTTACAAAGAATATCGCATAAACAATCTTTATATCTCTCCCCAACATTTAGCTGAGGTAAACGGAGGAACAACTCGGTTGCTTCCCGCCCACACTTGGAGGATACAGACGCAACAAAGAGTCATGGCTGAATGCAGCGGTCTTTGCTCAAGATGTTTACGAAGGATTTCAGGTCAGAGAAGAGACATGTGCGGCCGCCATAGACTTAGAGGACGCATATAACAGAGTATCGTTCGAGCACTTGATGCAAACCCTCCTCAGACTGAAAGTGCACCCTCACCTTGTACGATGGATAGCTGCAGTTCTACACCAAAGGAAGGTGGTGCTAAGATGCGGGAGTTGGTCTTCTGAGCCGATAACGATATGTCAAGGATTGCCGCAGGGTTCACCACTGTCACCAGTACTATTCAACGTGTATACGGTGCCGATCACTGAACAACAGTTGGACGGGAGGGGTAGGACTCTGTCATTTGCTGACGACATTCTTGTGTATCGACAGGGTCGAGATAGAATGGCGGTTGCCAATGGTATGCAGGGCGAACCAGATCGAATTTCCTCATGGCGTGCTGATGCCAGTGCTCTTGTCAACGCTGCAAAGGCAACGGTTACATGGTTCTCCCTAGCAACCATATTGTGAATTCAGACCTGCCGACAGTGAGGATGGATGGGAGTATTTTGAGTAGAACCCAGTCGATGACATATCTGGGCGTGAGGTTTGATCGTAGCCTATCATTCAGAGATCATGTTGATTATGTCATAACGAAAGCTCGAAAAGGTTTGTCAGCAATGAGAGCCATGGCAACTGCCAATATTGAGCAAAGACTGTTAGTACTTCTATTCCAAGGACTGGTACTTTTACCAATCGAGTATGCCCTGGCCATCCTCACTGTCAGCCCTACACAGATTGGAAGACTTGAAAAGGTACAAAACGACGTCATGCGCATCATTTTCGGCTGCACGAGAGACACCAGTTGTGTAGCAATGAGATACCTCCTTGACTTCCTGTCAGCGACTTGTGCACTGCAGCTTTTCAAGACTCCGCTACTTTCGCACTGCACGAAATAACAATTCATGACATTTGCGAAAGGAATGCAATTTATTCAGAGCCGACATTTGAATGGCTCTACGAGCGTTAGGTTTCATCATTGTTACACAATATGAATACATCAACGTGATGATAGATGATGCTAGCATTACACAATCTAAACGAACAGCCCTATGTTTGCCTATGGCCTAGAAAGCTATCGTATTGGTTAAGGATACGTCTGCCCTCTCTACCGTCTCCAGTCAGTCTGTCCCGCTACACATAGCGTGGACAAGCACGGACACTTTACTCTCCGTGCAGTCGCTAGTATTGCGTGCCTGGTCTTGCCAGCACGCCGGCTGGTGAGTTTGAGTAACCTGCCATATCACGGTTACTCGCAAGGACCAGCAACCCAATTGCTTGGGGAAAGCCCTCGCTCATCTGTACTCGTTGCCCTCTGGTCTGACACAAATGTGTCTCCCTGTGAGGTATTAATAGTACTCGGTGTCTTCCCTGTCTGGTGTCTCTCTACTAGACCAGTGTTAACTCATTACTCCTGTAAGGTCTTATTGGGGATGCTGACAGGGTCCCCTCCTCTCCGCGAAGTGTTACTTCCCTTTTCCTCATGTTTGTAACACTTCTTGGTCACAAAAGAAAAATTGGTTGTCCCAATTTTGTCAGATCTCCAATAAGTATAGAACTTTCTAGTTTGGGGATAAAACAATATCTTCTACCTTCATTCACAGTGTTCTATCTTTTCACTTGGCTAATTCAGTAGCCCATGTCTCAGTATAGTTGGTTCTATAGATATCTTAGGGATTGGTAGTGAACCGGAAACCGTTGTCTTATGACTTATGTCCTGGCTTCTGTCGTTTGACCCTATGTCTTTTGACTTTCACCTGTTGACTTTCGTCTTGACCTGTTCCTCCTATTGCCCAAAATGACAACCCACACACTAGTTGACTCTATTATGAGTACAACACATGAGCACCAAGTGTTCATGTTCCCATCAATATCCCCTCCAACTCTATACACATAGCTCTACTGTTCACCTTCTTGCTTCCGCATGTGAAAAAGCTATATTTACTGTTACATTTAGGTTTCTGATTATTTATTGTGTCCCCTGAATTTAGAGTTATTGTTCTTTGAACTGATTGGTGTGTGCAACTTTTATGTGTTCGTTTTCCTGTTTGTTTGCGTGTTTTCTAATAAACTAAAGTGTACTTAACTCTCTAACATGTGTATGCGTTAGTGTACTAAATGTGTGTGTTCCTTCGAGCGCCGCAAATCGGTATATTGTGGTTACAAACGTTCGTTATTTTTATTTGTGACCACAACTCCGTTTTCTGAAGCTCAAAGTACGTTCTTTATATACTCTGTTAAAGTGTGGCTGTAACACATATAAAAACCTCGACAACACATTGGAAACACAGATGACACAGACAAGTCAAATAAGACTTTTCCAGCGGTGGAAAAAAAAATTTTCCGCTGTCTTTCTCTCTCGCTCTCTTCCTTTCAATGTTTACTAAGTTTTTGCATTCTCTCCTCGCATTTTCTCTTCTTTCATTCATCTTTCATACCCTTTCATACTATTCTTTCACTCAATCATTCTTTCGTCATTAAAATATGTTTCATAGTATCACATACATAAACAATATATATATACAATAAATGATTGGCTGAATTATAACAGTAATCACGCCAAATGACTGTGCGTTTTGTTTGCACGCGTCATGTCTATACAAAATATATACATCGTTATAAGGATGGTTTGTTACCGCTCCTGACATAGTAACTTCCATAATTTGGTGTGCTGACCTAAATTACCCTCAAGGGAAATAATTTACTACTAGTTTCATTTAAGAGAAATGGATTAATTACCTTAAATGTTATTTGTGAAAAAGATGATATTAATTCCTAAATGATTGATGTTAGTTTTGAAATGATATTTTAAATAAATGGATGTATAAATGATTATAATTATATGGTAATAAACTAATATAATATCTAACAATTGTATTTCTATAATGGATGTTTTAATAAATGGGTTATTAATTAAATGATAATGATTTCTAACTAAGCAAATAAGAAAATAAAGTTATATATGCGTTTACGCAATTTGCAATAGAATACATAATAGAAAATGAAGTTATAGATACTGTAAATAAAATAATAATGTACATATATCACAGTTACATTTCTATATCTAATTACACTAAGTTGACGTCCTCCTCTGCGTTGTGAAGATGGAGCAAATCTCTTTGTAGACTATTCTAACATAGTTCATTCCGCCAAAGTCTTTTATGCTCTTATTGAAGGATAGTGTATTAATATAGTTGCCTACCACATTATGTAGGTTCATAGCTAACCCTGGAATGTTATTCGGGGTCTAAGCGTTGGTTCAATATATTCTAGATTCGGGGTCTAAGCTGGGTTCGCTGTCCTCTTGGCGTTAGTTCCCATAATCTAACTTATGTGTGTGTCAGCGCATGTTAATTATGCGTCTGTTCGTTACACTTTTCATAGCACTGTTCTATTCACACAAGTTATATATCAGGCGATAGTAACGCACTTACGATATGTCTTACTCACCACACATGGCACTTGGTTATTTAACATTACAGTGTCACTGTTTCTGGTGGTGTATGGTCGCTTCCTTCCTGTAACTCAGGTATTTGAATGGATGAAGGACGACTCAAAATGTCTGCAATCGTATTTAATCTCCCTTTTAAATGCTGGATGGTAGATGTGTAATTTTGGAGAATCAAAGCCCACCTGTAAATTCTATTCTTGGTAGGATGTCCAGATTGCATCACAGACAATGGAGAGTTATCGGATTGGATTACAAACTGTGCTCCTGCCAAAAATCGGTGAAACTTTCTCACGCAATAGATCAAACTAAGGCCTTCCATTACTGATGCTGAGTATCTTCCTTTAGCAGGAGTGATCTTGCGACATACGGGGTAGAACGTCCCGTCGTAGAACTGACCTAGTCTTCCAGATATGGATATGGTACTCATATCTGTGTGTAAGAAATAAGTGAGTTTTGGATTAGGCATACGAAGGATAGATGGACAGGCTTTTATGTTGATGAAAAAATGTTTCAATTTCGATAACGCACTAATTAATCGTGCATCTTTTACAGATAACTTAGCCGAAGCTTTTAAGATGTTAGAAAAAACACTGGTGATTTCCCCCAGGTTTGAAATGAATTTAGTATAGTGGTTTACCATACCCAGTAAATTTTTGACCTGTTTTTTGGTCGTTGGTATTGTCAAATTCAGAATCTTAGTGACGATTCTGTCATCAGTTTTCAATTGGCCCCTGCAGATGGTATGACCAAGGAAGTCAATTTGTTCCATGCCCAACTCTACTTTGGACGGCTTAGATGTGAGTCCAAACAATCTCAACCTGTCGAAGACTTGTCGACGTTTCAGTAGGTGTTTTGTCCCGTCTTTCGTCTGACTGTATCTGTTATCTCTATATGTCGAAATATTTGTCGCAGTTACGTTTACTGTAGGAACTGGTAGTTCCATCTCGTCCAATACTGTTGTGCTACTAATTGTGTGTGCTGTTATCTGGCTAAGCGTGTTTGCGTTGTCGCTGTCGTGTGTCTCCCTACCTAGTGAAGTTGAGTTATGTATGTCTGTCGTCTCATTGCTTTGTGTTGGTGCAATCTGTTCGTCTGTCTGTCGTACTTGTTGTGACACGTATGGTTTCAGGATGTTGATATGAAATATCTCTAAGTGTTCTTTTATCGATATTTCATGATCCGCATCTGATATTTTGAGTTCAACGTTGAGAGGCCCTTGGCAACATGTTAGTACCATGTTATATTTATCAGTTAGTTGAATCACAGCCTTTTGGTTTGGTTTAAGGTGAATCGTTTTAGTACCCTTGTTTGGATAGTTATGGTTTCCATTACTCGACATCTGCATTAGGGGTCTAGTAATATCGACCGCTATACTTTCAAGTGGTCTAGCTGCTATCACTGACCGTTGCACTTCGGTCTTTACATGCTTTTTCTTTCGTACTCGATGTTGACACACCGTACAAGAGCGACAGAAAGATTTTATGTCCGAACAAAATTTAAGCCAGTAAAATTGTGATATAATTCTGGCTCGCGTTTTATGATAGCCCAAATGTTCAGCAAACGGTGGTGAATGTGCGATTTTTAGCACCTTTTTTTTCGGTATGTTACAGGTAACACCGTCTGCTGAATTTCATGGTTACTATATGTGTAATAACGCATGAGAATTCCGTTAACCTTTGTAAAGTACCAGGAAGAATTGTTACAAACTTTCTTTCGCTCACACAACAAGTTAAAATACGGTGTGAGTGTTTGGTCGGTGCTTTGTGTCTCGCTCAACTTTTGGCGAGTATTGTTGGTATCTGCACCACTAGGTGTTAGTAGCTGTAGTGTTTCATTTTGTAAGTCATTATAACTTGTTTCTGTATCTGACGTGGTTACAGCGTTGACCATGTGTGTTTCATTCCAGGCTTTTATGTTGTCGTCTGTACATTCTTTTAATGCATCAAGATATCCTAAAATAAGATCTGTACAAGGATCTTAGAGGATCGCGCACGTAAATGTGCCGGTGAGGAACGGGGTATTGATATGCGCTTTTGCCAGTGGATATTTCTCGATGGTACCCGAGAAAGTACGGCATTTGACAAATTCACCCGTATAATCTTCTGTTCTAGCAAGCTCTCTCCTTAACCCCAGTATAGTGCTGCCGCTATCAACTAAGCATTGGCATGGTTTACCATTGACCTGTGCATCGTAGAACTTAAGGTTACCTATGGAGGCACATGCTGCATTAGCTTCTTCATTTGAACATGATATTATGTGTCCACATTTCAATCTCTCCCTCCGCATGAAACTGCTGGCATACTTTACACCTTTTAAAGTCTAAAATATCGGTTACTGATGATACATTCTGGCATTCATTCGTTGGCAATACATTGACAAGTTCGGGATCTATGTCACTCTCATCGTCTGATGATGTATCGATGAGGGCTGCGTTGTTTGCCTTCATTCTCTGTCTCCCAAGACATTTATTACTATAATGGCCATAACTAGAACAAAAATAACATTTTACAGCACGTTTAAACGATGATCTTCTGCTTTCTTGCTTACTTATCACTTGTTCTAGGTGTGCCGGATATGTGGGGTTCTTATCACACATCGAATAAGTTGGGTGAAAAAGATTGCAATAATTACATCGAGGTGGTTTCTGAGGTGTTTTGTCATTCTTACTGTAATCTTTCTGCTTGTAGGATCTATCAGGGACTCTATTTGCAAAAGCTGTAATTTCTGTGTCATATGATGTAGTTTTAAATATGTCCCGATTAGAGGAAAAATAAGCTGACCCCCGTTTCTCTAATTGTTGAATGGAATCAATATCTGACTGTTGTAAAATTTAGCAAAAGGGGTAGGCACTGTAGAAACGACTTTGTCCATTACCATTAGCTCTTCTAGTTTTTCATAGCTGTTACCTACTTTAGCCGCCTTAGTCCATTTTTTAAATGTGCTCTGCACGTTAGAAATGTAGTCTAAGAACGTTTCAGTTGCTTTTGGTTTAATCTGTGAGAATTGAATTTGGTAACCAGTAGCGTCCAAAAGAAAATGTTGCATTATCCTATCGTGTATGTACTGGTAATTGTTTCTAAGATCTGTAGGTATGGATTCTATTACTTTTAAAGGCTCCCCACTCAAGTTCCTCATGTAAATCATTGCCCAATCCTCTAAAGGTATTTTCTGTGTTTTTAGTTGGAACTCTATATTTTCAGTCCATGCGCTGATTGAATCACCTACAGTGTATGGTTTGATAAGGCCCTTGTACTTACTAAATTTGTTCTGTTCTTCTTGGCTCTTTTGTTTACTAGAGGCTATTTGTATGTTAGAATCTACCTCCATTTCCTTCATCTTTAGTTTAGTTTCTGAATCTACCTGTATCTGCTTTTGTTTGGTGGCTTCCTCTGCTTGTTTGTTAGTAAGTTCTACGTCTAACTGTTTCTGTTTGATAATTTGGTCCGACTCTAATTGTTTCTGTTTGGTAACTTCCTCGATCTCTTTCATTTCTTTTTGATGTTGCCTTTCTAATGCTCTTTCATCTCTGTCAAGAGCAGCTTTTCTTTCTGTTTCTTCTCTCTGTAGAGCTCTTTCTTCTTTATACTTTTGGTCCGCCCATTTTTCTAGCTTATCTCCAGTGTGGCCCATGGCGATGCACGCCTGGATACATTCATTTAGTGACGCCATTTTGTGGCGTAATGTTAGTTCAAAATGATAATACAATAATATGCACAGAATAGTTTACAATGATGTGTTAGTAAATGTACATCTTTCGCTGGAAAAGAAGATGCATGATTAAGTTAGAGCATACCAAAATATTCGGAAAATATACTCATCTAATTTGTTGGACAGTACGGTACTTGGGATGTTCCACCGCAGTCTTTCACACTACACACTGGTTTGATTTGCTGACACACGGGCTGCGTTCTGGTTAGTAGAGCAGCAAAAATTAGACACACGCTTAAGTTGTAAATACAAGCTCACAATTCATCATATTCTATCAAATATTTCATATTTCATAACGTTGTTAATATAATTTCCTATTTCATGCGATTGGTGAATGAGAATGTGATAAATAGTGATAAATGGTATTAATGATGAATGATATGATCGTCTGAATGATTGTTAGATGATAAATGAGATGATTAGTCGTATGGCCGTCAATGTCGTTTTGTCTTCGCTGTTTGACTCTGGCGTACCTTCGTTCTAGGCTGCAGTTCGTCGCTAATCTATTTACTAATTTCGTAGAATGGTGACATTGATGGCTGTATCACACGCAATGAAATGTACACGGTGGTTACGATGGTAATGTTCACTGATGATTTTATACATTTCAATTGCTTTTAATATATTAACACACTTTCTAAATAATATTGGTAGAATTTCACACTTTACCGATCTAATTTGACTCAATTGTGGTTCACACTCCACAAATTTGGCGATCGTATAATTCACCACAAGAAAAAAATTTAATTTATAGCATGTATCACAATAAATTTGTATTACTTTGCAATATATCACACATCACAATTGTTGAAATGTGCATTGAATTACTTCTGGTACAGAATTTTGTAATATCAATCGATAGCTAGCGTTCGTTTAGTGGTTTATAATACCACTTGCATGTTGGCGTTAACTGCTCGTTGAATATTACTACAACTGCCTGCTATGGCTGTTCAGAAACGTTCACTGAAATCTGACAGTAATTGTACTGCTGGCGTTCGTTCAATGTGTTCTGACACAAATTCAGGGTCTACTGGTATTTATTCCCTGTGTTCTGACACTAATTCGCCGCTGGCGTTGATTCATTGACCATTCTGACACCAATTCGGGGTCTAGCCTGTCAGCGACTTGTGCGCTGCAGCTTTTCAAGACTCCGCTACTTTCGCACTGCACGAAATAACAATTCATGACATTTGCGAAAGGAATGCAATTTATTCAGAGCCGACATTTGAATGGCTCTACGAGCGTTAGGTTTCATCATTGTTACACAATATGAATACATCAACGTGATGATAGATGATGCTAGCATTACACAATCTAAACGAACAGCCCTATGTTTGCCTATGGCCTAGAAAGCTATCGTATTGGTTAAGGATACGTCTGCCCTCTCTACCGTCTCCAGTCAGTCTGTCCCGCTACACATAGCGTGGACAAGCACGGACACTTTACTCTCCGTGCAGTCGCTAGTATTGCGTGCCTGGTCTTGCCAGCACGCCGGCTGGTGAGTTTGAGTAACCTGCCATATCACGGTTACTCGCAAGGACCAGCAACCCAATTGCTTGGGGAAAGCCCTCGCTCATCTGTACTCGTTGCCCTCTGGTCTGACACAAATGTGTCTCCCTGTGAGGTATTAATAGTACTCGGTGTCTTCCCTGTCTGGTGTCTCTCTACTAGACCAGTGTTAACTCATTACTCCTGTAAGGTCTTATTGGGGATGCTGACACTTCCCGACCATTAACCACAGGATAAAGATCTAGAGAGCTCGGGCATACTTAAAAATAAGTGCAGATGAGCAGCACCCTCTGCATGAAGATATATTCAGAGAAAAGGGCGACAGGCTAAAGAGGTGCAAATCATGGAGGAGTTGGGCGGAAGATGTCATCAGAAAAGTCTGCAATACCACCAGTATTAACCCCTGCAAGGAATGGGTGCCTGTGTCTCCAGCTTTTACGTGCAAATCATGGAGGAGTTGGGCGGAAGATGTCATCAGAAAAGTCTGCAGTACTACCAGTATTAACCCCTGCAAGGAATGGGTGCCTGTGTCTCCAGCTTTTACGTGCACCTTCTCCTGCATTATCGCACTTGACAGACAGTGCAGAGAGCGGAACCCTGCCGCAGTCAATGCAGAGGTCAACTCGCTCATCAATGAACACTCAGATAACCCTGAAGTGCTCATCTATACAGATGGATCTGTTGTTAAGCAGAGAAGAGCGTGGGCATTTACAGCCCGTTCAGCGGGCAGCACCGTTCAAGAATCCAGTGGTGCCCACTCCGTTATCACGAGCAGCGTGACGATGGAAGTGATGGCAGTAACACAGGCTTTCATGTGGCTGGAATCACAGCATTATACCAACGTGTGTGTACTAAGTGATTCAATGAGCATGATTCGGAGGCTCGATGCAGGATCTGTACGTAGACGTGGACTGATTCGCTGCGGAAGTCCGTCGTCCGTAAGGTTACCTTCATCTTCGTCCCGGGACATGCGGGAGTCGAGGGAAATGAACGCGCTGATAAATTGGCCGGCTCTGCATCCCCTGTAGATGGCCAGCCCATGGATCGTGCCGATGTTATTAACGTCCTTAAAGAGATGTCGAGAACAGAGGACTTTGACATCAGTGAATCCACATCGTTGTCCAGGATGAAAGACTTGGGAGTAAGAATTGGCACGGCCAGACACGAGAGGTACATCGGGAAAACGAGGGGCCTCGTTAACCAACACAGTACTGGCATTATTAGCCACTGGACGCTGATGCATATGCTGGGGGGGGGGGGGGGGGGAGGATCTGAGCACCTATGGACCTGTCCGGAGTGCAATGACGATACCCCAACTGATAACTGATAACTGAAACGGAGGAAGAAGTAGTAGTAGAAGAAGGGGAAGGAGAAGAAGAAGAAGAAGAAGAAGAAGAAGAAGAAGAAGAAGAAGAAGAAGAAGAAGAAGAAGAAGAAGAAGAAGAAGAAGAAGAAGAAGAAGTAGAAGAAGAAGAAGAAGAAGAAGAAGAAGAAGAAGAAGAAGAAGAAGAAGAAGAAGAAGAAGAAGAAGAAGAAGAAGAAGAAGAAGAAGAAGAAGAAGAAGAAGAAGAAGACGAAGAAGAAGAAGAAGAAGAAAATGAAGAAGTCACTGAGGAGATCATATTTTGATACAACTTATAGAGCTATTCATTCATCGTTCATCATGTACCATGCCTGTAAGCATAGGCTGTCATGTTTCGCCATCTTACACTATCATCAGAGTCGTGGACCAGTTCTATGTTCTTGTCCAGACCATGCCATGAGGTCAAGCCATACAGATATTTACTTTTCGGCCTTCTCCTTGTTCTTTCCCCATCAGTCTTGCCAGTTGTCACCTTGTTCTCCAGTTTATTTCTTCTCATAATATGCCCAACAAATTTGACTTTAGAGCTATACAAAATTAGAAAAGTGGCTATCACGCGTGACATTTCCCTGCCAAATGAGAGACAGTATCCCTTGTGGGTTAAATATTTCCCAGTCGACTGAGAAACAATATTTTATGTGAGGTAAATATTTCCCTGCCAATTGAGAGCATTGTATTCCGTGTGTAATAAATTATGTCCCAGTCTAAGGAGAGATACTACTCTGTGTGGGTTAAATATTTTTCAGTCGACAGAGAGATAATAAATATATCGTGTGGGTTAAACATTTTATTTTCTTTAGCAAGTTAGATAATGTTTTCCTGTCTACAGAAGGATAGTGTCCGGTTTACGTTAAATAGCTTTCTGTTCACAGGGAGAAAAAAATCATATGTGGAATAAATATTTCCTGATTGACAGAGAGATAATAACAACACCGGGGACAGAGTTGCAAGGCAACAACTAAACAACGCGGTTACTGAAGAGAAATTCTGTCTGATTTGATACATTCAGCTAATACTGTTTGTGTATTGAATTTATTATTGATACATTTAGGTAATAAAGTATATATATAGAATTGATTATATGCACGGTGATGCATGAGATTGTAAGGTGAAGTCCTTGAAAGTGCGGTCCATATGTTAACCTTATCACGAGTTATTACAATTATCTGCTGGCTGCAAGTTTGCGCCGAGAAGATATTAATAATTCTGCTGGCTATAAAACTGGCCTCTGCCATCAACTACCTAGCAATCTTTGATTACTGTTGGATGGCGTGAACGCAGCTGGTTGCTAGGCGGTGACATTTCCTCAATGCCACGACGATAAGAAGAAATCTCAGCATTAATGGTGATTATGCTTTCTGCATACGCTATGACAACTGAGATCGCGATTCAGGCACAGATAATCAAACAGCAGTTGCTGATTTAGCAACGTAACAGAGGAACTTTGTATACACTTGATAGCTGGATACGTGATGATGATGTGTGGTGAACACCATTCATACCTTGGTTGGTTGGTTGGTTGGTTGGTTGGTTGGTTGCGAATCCTCCGAAAGACTTATAAGCTTTAACTGTCGGATGCAATGGAGCTTAGGTCTTCGAAGTGCTGAAAAAGATTTGAAATTTGTGTAGAGATTCAGATCCTGTCCCAGTACTAATGTACCATCTCTCATGGAGCTGTGTTGCTATACTCTCCTTCTCATCTCTATGGTACAACTTTGTTGTTTCGTGTATTGTGTTCAGCGCTGATGCATATATGCGCTTACACGTGCGAGCAATAACTGTTCTGTTGTTACATCTAAACCCAAGCTGGCTTCTTTCGCCGACTGACATCTTTTACGTTGCAAAAACAAAACTCTGTTATCTCGTATCCTCTCTGACTCCACCTATTGAGGCCGTATATGACAAGCATCTACCCTTCAGTCTGTCATCATGCTTAAGTATCCTTAAGCCATTAGAGACATCATTTCTAGACAGACACATTCGACCAAGAAACTGTTTTGTTGCGCGAATTGTCCATTTTGGACACGGGTATCGTCATGTAGCAAGCCCCATGCAGAATGTCGCTCTGAACACGCTTCACCGAAAAGAGTCTCGATCCCTTGCCAGTTGCTCTGGATGAACTATTCCCTGTGTGTTTTCAATGTCCCGCGTCCATCTTCGTACTACTTGACCCCTAACTCGTCTTCCAGGAACCATGCCTTCCATCACGGCTCTTTCCAAACCATGGTGACGTTTAGTAGGGTCAGTTTCTGAGATAGTCTGCTGTTTATGAAGCAGTTTTCTTTCATCTTCAGATCTTCTCGTTTTTCAGCATTTGTCCTATTCTTTATCCACGGTAACCTAGTCATATTTCTCTAAACTTTCAGTGCATGTCAAGGTTAGACGAGTTTAACCTCTTAATGTAGGGGAAGTCAGTATATTGATGAAACCGGTAGCTGCAACCAAACGTCTGGTATCATTCTTGTCATAGTTATAGCTTTAGACATTCTCTTTCTCACCATATACATTATAAAACAGGCGAAGTTAACTGATCATTATAGTGCAATAAAAATGGGAACTCACATATAGAAATGCATCCCACATGAAAAATAGGAAAACGTTCTTTAAGAAATAAACTTTGTGTACAAGAAATAGGAGCAGCAGTCACATAGCATTTAGTGTGCGGGGCATAGTGACCTCCGTTCAAGGCCAAGTAGCAGCAGTGATTCTTTATAGCTACGAACTCGTGCTTGACCCAACTTCGTAAAATAGAAATTGGATAATTTTTAGTATTTTTCTGGAAATTATCTGTGAAGGAAAGGCTCAAACAAATGCACTGAACACAACTACAGATAAAGAAAATACCAGCTGTATGAGACAACCCCAAGGCTGCTTTAACCTCCATTAAAATGATGGTTGTATAGGAACACCTGGATGATGCATTCTAAATTAAGTAATTTTTCATGTAACTCTATACACATTAGTAAACCCTGTGAAGCGTACTGAATATATGGTTTATAAAGATACTCAGTAAATATTGACGCTCACCCTTTATCAGCATGCGCACATGCTGTAAACATTACGCTGTGGGTGGGTTGACTAAATTTGAAATTTTGGCACGACCAAATGATGGGGAATTTTTAAAATGAATTTTTAGCCTTCGCACCGTATAGGTCAATCTGGGAAACTAGGTCTGTTTTAATCAGCCTCGATGATAAATCGAAACCAAGATATGACCGCTCCTACAGGGGAGCGGTCTGGCCATTGCGCTATCTCTGCTCCCATGTTCCTGTTTATAGATAGGTCATTTAGTACGTTGAGTAATGAATGATTGGAGTGAGGGGAATTGAAAATATAACTAAATGCCTAATGGAGCGAACAAACGAACGAAAGAAAGGACGAACGAACACATGAATGAACAAAGATCGATTCTAGAGCAGGGGTGTCAAACTCAGTCGCTCAGAGGGCCAAAACTCAAATCATTCGCAAGATTGCGGGCCGAACAGGATAAACATTCAATACACCGGAAATTAAAACTTTTTTAAACATTAATATAAATTAATACAGAAAAAAGAGCTGTGCAGTGTCAGTCGTGTCATTAATTTCATCGACAGCAAGGGAGAATGGAACAAAGTTTTTGCCTTTTTCGATCAGCTGTGTTTTCACATCAGTGGCCATCTCACAAACCCAATCAACAACCGTATTTCTGCTAAGGTTTAACTTTGCAAACATCTGTTTTTTTTGTCTCAACACAAGACGTCACACACTTTCACCAGAAACTCTCCTTCTGTAGTAAATGGTCGGCCTGATTTTGCGATCTCCTTCGCCACAATAAAACTTCCTTTCATAGCAGCTTCAGTGTGTGATTTTGCTTTGGTGAAAAACATCTGCTGTGATGTTAGGTGCCTCTTTAATTCTTCTACATTCTGTAGCTCCTGCTCTGCATTCAGGCTGTTTAACTTGCCTTGATGTTTAGTTTCGTAGTGCCGTCTCAGATGATATTCTTTGACCACAGCTACATTATCTCCACAAATTAGACACACAGGTTTACCGGAAATATCAGTTAACATATATTCAGCCTCCCAGCGGCTTTTAAAGGCTCTGTTTTTAGAATCAATTTTTCGCTTGGTCATTTTAAAGACTAGCTTTGACTTAAAAAAGATTGTGCTTCTACCGACAGACGCTTGATTGATATCAGGTTAGCCGTAGCGGGAAAAGGTGATGTAATATCCGGGCACTACGATACTTTCATTTCTTATGCGCCAATACAAAACGAGCAATTAAACGTTGCTAGGTCACTATGACGACGAACATCCACTCACTACACAACTTTTATTTTCGCATATTTTGATCGAAGCGAGAACACTCTCAGGTAGTCTATCATTCGGCAAGGATGTTAATTAGGGAATTTGATTTGCACTTTATATTGTGGCCATTAAATAATATTTTGCCTAAAATTCTCTCTCGGGCCGAATATATTTGTACGTCGGTTGATACCTCTCAGGCCTGATATAATTGCACGAAGGGGCTGGTGTGGCCCGCGGGCCTTGGGTTTGACACATGTGAACTAGAGGAACCACTGAACTTTATTTTGATAAGGTGTGGAATTGGCCACGCAGACTTGAGATATGCGTATATTTTGACCTCGAGCGTGTCTTCGGGTCAGGCATAGGAAGCAAGTGCCAGCGTCAACAAGTAGATGGGATTTAACTAACCACATATATATTTTAGGCAGAGTCCGGTCGGACATGAGACCTTTCTTTATGTAGCCATGGCAAGCTTATTTATGTAGCCTTAACCTTAGGGTGCTACTAGGGCCATCGTAGCCGAGCAGTGCAGTGGGTGTAAGCTCATACTTTAATGAGCAAATACTCCTGAGCCGTGCACAATATAGAGTCTTTGAGAACCAAGACCAGCTGCTGGCGGTCATTTCTGGTCCTTCTTTAATCCGGCCGAACTGTTTCTACCAGGGGGCTTCAAATGAAAACCTTAAATGTTTTTGGTGAATACATTCTTAAAAACTAAAGAAGAAGTGTATCATTTTTCGATGCAGTAACCACTGCTGCAAACATGTAATTCTGTATTTATTGCAATCCCAAAGAAATCAGGAGCCTTGGAATGTGATCAACATCGAACAATTAGTATCATGAGTCACATCACGAAAATTTTGCTAAGAATTATCATGCAAAGAGTTAGGAAGAAAATACAGCCTGAAATAGCAGAGGAACAATGTGGGTTTGTAGAAGGCAAGTGTACAGTAAATGCTGTGTACATACTGAGAACATTAATTGAACGTTCTATAGAAGTAAACAAAGATCTACACCTCTGCTTTATTGACTACACAAAGGCTTTTGATAAAGTGGGACATGTCGACATGATAAGGATGCTTGAAGATCTACAAATTGATGGAAAAGACCATAGACTTGTAAAATACATATAATGGAAACAACAAGCTGCCATAAAAATTGATGATGAAGTAGGTCAATATCCGCCTATTAAGAGAGGTGTGAGACAGGGGTGTGTAATGTCTCTAGTTCTTTTTTCCCTGTACCGTGAACATATTTTCAGAAATATAGAAGATATGGAAGGAATCAACCATGGGAGACGATACATCAATAAAATTAGATACGCAGATGATACAGTCTTGATTGCAGACAATGAACAGGACCTGCAAAATTTAGTAGATGCGGTTGTTGCACACAGTGAACAACTGGGGTTAGAATTAAATTGTAAGAAGACACAGGTTATGGTCGTCACTAGGAAGGAAGAAATACCACAATGTAATATACAAGTAAATGGGCTTAAACAAGAGAATCGGCACAACTATCTCGGAACAGTCATAACATCTGATGGGAGATGCCGTGAAGAGATTAGAACAAGAATTCCCATGGCGAAGGTAGTCTTTTGCAAGATGAAAAACATACTGACTAATAAAAACACATCAATTGAAACGAGAAAAAGAGTGTTGCTGGCAACTAGCAGTGCTACATTGAACCTGTACTTTTATATGGATGGGAGGCGTGGACAATGAGCAGACAAGCTGAAAAACATCTGATGGCTGTGGAAATGTGGTTTCTGAGGAAAATGCAAAGAATACCATGGACAGCCAGAAAGACCAATGAACACGTCCTTCAAGAAACAAATGAAGATCGTAAACTGATTAGAGATATTAGACGTAGACAGTCACAATTTTGTGGGCATGTTATGAGAAGAAATGATTTGGAGAACTTGGTGACAACTGGTAAGATCGAGGGGAACAGACCAAGGGGAAGACCTAGAAGCAAGTACCTGGATGGCTTGGCTTCGTGGCATGGTTGAGACAGAAACACGGAGCTGATCCATGACTCTGGTGATCGAGTGAGATGGCAGAACATGACCGCCCACGCTTATCGGCATGGCACGTGATGGACGGATGGATATTGTTTGTGTCTTTATTGTTCAAATTCAAAACGGGGAAACATAGTTTTCAATTATCAATTGCTGGGGAGCTTTTGCGAACAGTGAACTAGCTTAAATTATAAATTAAAACAGGTATTGATAGCACGTCTAGAAGTAGAGGACATGACAAGATAATTTGAGGAGACAAGGCAATACACAAATTACACATTTAAACCTTTAGAGGCCACATCGGGATACGAACCTGTCGACTCTAAATGACAACAGCGCATTAGGGAACAAGTGGTCTTTGAAGACCGACCAACGAGACACATGAAGAGGATTGGCTTAGAACCTCCGGCTCTGAACGAAACAGACCGGGTACCACAGTGCATCTGTAGATTTGTACACAGTAAAGAACTCTTTGATCGTACACTGCCTCTGTAGTGATTCAGACACATAGTCTTCCATGATAAAGGCCAAAATATGAAGAACCTGTGTGGACGTTGGGGGTTAAACATTTGTGAGCAGACGGAAATCGAAAGATAGTAGACCAAATAGGCCGTTGCCTAGGCAAAATTACAAAATGTGACAACTTACCCTCATCAATGTACTTAAGCACGTGTGGTGCTGGCATATACCTCGGTCCTACATATTTAGTGCAATGTGCTCAGATTCTCTTACTCTCATTTAAAGTTGAAAACTGGCGCCCATTTGGGGTAACCGTTGTGCTACTAAGGTAATCATTACGAACAAGCAAACAATACAGATCGTTTGTGTGATGTCTCAACCCTTGTCTATTTCTTTATTTTTATCTCCTCACGTCTCCAACAGTCTGTCTTGGCACGATTTTCTGTTGTGTCATTGCCCTCAACCCATATCATGACAAATCTATACCAATTACTTCGTTCATTAGTCCAGCCAGGCAATGGTTTTTGCTCCTGTGGAACTACGTCTTGGTCTTGACAAGATTGAGTGGTCTGTGGTCACTGCCTGTTAATTAGTCTAGCACATGGCAATCAATTTTCTGGAGGATATCTGCTCTTAAGAAAAGAAAGCCAGCTCTGGACTGGTAATAGTTCCCCATTTCCTGGAGTAGAAGCTGGGTGTATCATCATGTTTGTTGATTAGACGGATCTGAGAATCTACTTCCCAGTCATCCACGTCATTTTCTTCTGTTAACGGCATCTGGATATCCCTCATCTTTGGATTTCCTATCGAAGTTTCTTACTACTATGTTGTTGATTTAATTTCTTTTCCCATGCTTGAAAGTGTTAGGAGTTTATTTGGTAGCTCGTATAGATTTTAAATTCTGTTTTCAATTTCTTTATTGTTAGAGCAAATCTATGGCTGTGTCGATTACATTGATGTCATAACAAACCAAGATAAAAGGATCACCGGCGAACAGACATTATAACACATAGCTAGCAGCACATTATATGGTGGCAAACTTAGAAGGAATAATCGGACCAGTAAGTGAGTGCCTCAAAAATAAGGCATCATCAGGAAATTGTCGAATTACAAATGAAATGTTAACAGGGCTTGACACTAAGTCAGATGAGAAACCACCAGCAGTCCTAAATTACAACTGGAAAACATGAGTAGCCCTATAGGCATAGGAATTCGATTTACTAATATGAGTGCCAAAGAAAGGAAAAGATCTGACAGGACCAAATGGTTATCGACCTATTAGTCTCTTAGCTGTGTAGGACAATTAATGGAATACATTATCAAAATAGGCTAACATGGTATCAAGAATAAAACACATGTCTACTCCACAAGTATCAGGATTCAGAAAGTGCAGACTTTCTGAAAATAAAATAGCCCTTAAAGCTCTGGAAATACAGGATTAACGTTTTAGAACAAGTACATACTAGCGGTCTGGATCGTCGTCGTCGTCGTCGTCGTCGTCGTCGTCGTCGTCGTCGTCGTCGTCGTCGTCGTCATCATCATCATCATCATCTGCCATGCCAATAAGCGTGGGCCGTAATGTTTCGCCATCTCACACGACCATAGAATTGTGGATCAGCTCTGTGTTCTTGTCTTGCTAAATTTTAGACCTGTTCTATTCAGATGTCAATTCTCTCTAATTCTAAGCTCTAATTCAGTGATTCTCAACCGGTGGGGAAGTACCCCCAAGGGGGAATTTTAGTGTTTCCAAGGGGTTGTGGGGGGGGGGAAAATTAAGGTTATTTCAAGATCGCATTAATACAAGAACCAGTTACTTGATATTGTTTTTCCTCTAAATTGTACGATTCTGTGCTTATCGCCCTAATGAAATTCGTTTTATAACGTAAGTAGACCCGCAATTCACGTTTTATGTAGATGTTTAGACTTGTTCTAATATGTTTTATTAAATTTAGTTTCCATTTTAAAGCATATTGTGTAAGGGTGGGGGGATTTATAGGTAGAAAATTCGAAAGGGGGGGGGATGACGCTCTGCACATATGGTAACGGGGGCATGGGCCAAAAAAGGTTGAGAACCACTGCTCTAATTGATTGTTGTTTTCTCTGGATATATTCATTTTGACGTCCGAGGATGTGCCGAAGAAGAAGAAGGAAGAAGAAGCATAAAAAGAAGAGGAATAATAATAATAATAATAATAATAATAACAACAACAATAATAATAATAATAATAATAATAATAATAATAATAATAATAATAATAATAATAAGAACTAGAAGAAGAAAGTAAATGGAGAAGAAAACAATGGAAGGCATGAAGCTGCAAGTTGATCATTTATTTACAACCCTATGGCATTATATTCATTAGAGTTAACGTTGTGTGCATAGTGGTCGACACATCCTTGCAGTGGCGGAGTTAACGTTGTGGGCGTAGTGGTCGACACATCCTTGCAGTGGCGGAGTTAACGTTATGGGCGTAGTGGTCGACACATCATTGCAGTGGCGGAGTTAACGTTGTGGGCGTAGTGGTCTACACATCCTTGATGACGGAGTTAACGTTGTGGGCGAAGTGGTCGACACATCCTTGATGACGGAGTTAGCGTTGTGGGCGTAGTGGTCGACACATCATTGCAGTGTCGGAGTTAACGTTGTGGGCGTAGTGGTCGACCCATCCTTGATGACGGAGTTAACGTTGTGGGCGTAGTGGTCGACACATCATTGCAGTGGCGGAGTTAACGTTGTGGGCATAGTGGTCGACCCATCCTTGCAGTGGCGGAGTTAACGTTGTGGGCGTAGTGGTCGACCCATCCTTGCAGTGGCGGAGTTAGCGTTGTGGGCGTAGTGGTCGACCCATCCTTGATGACGGAGTTAACGTTGTGGGTGTCAAGGTCTCACATCTGAGGTTGCGACGCGTTGTCTGTACCAACGCCAGGCAACATAACAACACGCAACCCTGAGTGATGTTAAACACTGCAGAGGGAATGCGGCGTCTTCGACGACGCCCGTATAAGCAGCCAAGCACAGCAACTGAGCGACGCTTAAACGACCGCTGGGCAGCGGTACACCCCGTGAACCTTGCAGGGGTCACACCAGCGGACTTGAGCGCCGACTAGCGTGTAGAACGAAAGGCTAGTCAGACCGGGTTAGGTGTTTGTATGAGCAGGTCGCATGAGTCTGCGAGTGGTTTTGAATCTGCCTTGAGAGCTAGCCTGTGCGACAGTGGGAGACTGGTTCGAACGCCTGAGTGTTTTGGCTTGTAAGTGATCTGTATATTGATTGCATGTATCTGTATGTATTGTATTGATATTGTTCATGCCGTAATGATTGCTATGGATTGTCATTGCGCGATGTCTGTGCGATAATGAATGCAGCGCGTAAATAAAGCTTGTAAATAACAGGTTCGGATATTCACTTCGTGTGATTTGATAGTTAGATACTGCTTCACACTTGCCAGTAAACGAGCTACTTATCTTGCTCTACGCAAGACTCTGACAAGTGCGAACGTGGTGGCTTCTCGTCCGGGTTTTGAACTGAATGCGAACTTGTAGATTTTTTTGTCCTAGTTTTTGAAGTGAAGATGTCGATAGAAGTGCGCAAGTCATAGATTAGGGTAAAGTAACGGTTAAATAGTGTTGATTTCATTAAATTATAAGGGTGAAGACATTATTTGAAGCCAACCGAGGCGTCTTCAGACTTATCGCCAAATTCAACCAATTTTGTACCTAAAATCCAAAATGGCGGCCGTGCCCTTGAATGACATTGAGTAGGGTTAGTGTGAGCGTGAAAGTTGTTGATTGTGGTAACGACTAACAATAATACTTGACAGCATACAAACCTATACAGACTTCAGTGACATTACACACACCATACATTTACAAACGTTCTAATTTCGTTTAGTTTCAAAAGTACAGGTTTTTTGTGTCAACTTGACCTGAGCCTTGTGAACTTCAACAATTTTTTTGTGCGTCAACCCGACGTACGTTCCAGTGTGATTTCGAGCACCACGGAACAGCACATTGCCCAAGGATTACTTGAGTATAAAATTTTTTTCATTCCTCTTTATACTTTCGTTAGTCTGGCTTTAAACATCAACTGTGCTAGAAATATTTGTAAATTACTAACATCATAGGTAATTTTGTTTATATTCATTTCATCATACGTATTGTTCATCATGTCTTCTTTAAACGATTACATCGAAATGGGTTTAAAGATGAATATGGCTGGTGAAGAATTGAGAGCATGGAGTGAAAGTAAATATGCAGAATATCTCTTGAAACAGGAACAAATTAGTGAGGATGAGAGGCCGAAAGGGATGAGAGAGCGGCCGAAAGGGCGTTAAAGCTTCAGCAGGCACAGTCATACGCTGCTCTAAAGGACTCAGAAGCTGCTCTAAAGCTTCAACAGGCACAATCAGAAGCTGCTCTAAAGCTTCAACAAGCACAATCAGAAGCTGCTCTAAAACAGTCAGAAGCGGCAGTGAGGCAAGCTGAGATCTTAGCCCAAAGTAAGAGAGAAGAGCAAGAAACACAACTGAAAATTGAACAGCTAAAATCTGAATCTTCTAAAGATAAAAATAATAGAGAAACAGACAAAGATCAACCTTATAAGAAATACCAAGGTCTGATTAAAGGTTACAACACAGGTGATTGCATAGCAGCATTCACCCAAAATTTTGAATTTGTCATGGATCATTATAATATTCCAAAACCTGAATGGGGTATAGTATATGTGAGAAGTCTTTCTGGGGAACCTCTGAAAGTCATAGAGTCGATCCCAAATGACCTGAAAGAAGATTATCTGTACATTAAGGCGAAAATTATGTCGCATTTTTTACTGGATGAATCAGGTTATAGAGAACAGTTTAGGAAGTTGTCTCCTAAGCCAACACACACGTTCTCTGATTACATCTCAGAAATTCAGAATATTTTTTCTAAATGGCTGTCAGCAGCCAAAGTAAATGGAAATTATGACAAATTAGTTGATCTTATGTTGAGAGATAAGATTATCACATCTCTCCCACCCCCATTTTCTAAATTTTTGTTGGAATGTCAGTGTGAGAGTTTCCAACAGATGGAAAATCGTGGCTCTGGTTATTTTTCAGCCAATAAGCAATGTTTCTCTAATAGTCTGACCAGCACAGACTTTGTAGCAGCAGCTACATATGACAAATATCAGGCAGGGTCAGATAACAAACAAAGACCTTATAAACAAGCTGCAGAGAAATTCTATCAGTGCCGATATTGCCACTATTCACACAATGAGAATGATATGTGTGACAAACATCCTGGGTACACTGCTTACTTGCAGAACTACATTTCTAAGCAAGATAAAGAAAGGAAGAACTACAGAAAACTTACAAAATGTTATCTTTGTAAGGCTTTTGGTCACTGGCGTAAGAATTGTAAAGCCAAGTCAATGACCAGAAAGGCTAATGCAGCCATATTTGACAATTCTTCTTCAGAAGATGAAAGTGTACAAGATCAGCCAGTAAACTCAGCACATTCCATTGATGTGTTCCATCATGAAAAATGTACCATTTGTGATCAATTTCATGAGGATGGCGTGTTAACATGCGGCCATTCTATACCTGTTACCAGTGAGGAGGCCAATTTTGTAGTAAACTCCCAAGGTAAACTAAACATCCACCAGGGGTATGTTAATGGTAGAGCTGCCACAGTTTTACGTGATAGCGGGAGTACTCTCATTGGCGTAAAGAGAGATTATATTTTACCATCACAATATAGTGGTAAATATGTCACATGCAGGACGTTCTCAGGGAACATAGAGAAATATCCACTTGCATGGGCATATATAACTACACCATTCCTTACAGGAAAGGTTAAATGCGCAGCATTAACCAATCCTTGTTGCGATATTATCATTGGAAACCTTCCTGAAGTGAATGACATGCCACATGACAGTAGTACATCAACTGTCATTTGTAATATTGATACTACCATTTCACCTTCATCACCAATCACCATTCATGATGTATTACCACCTGTAAATGAATGTACAAATACCAATCTGGCTACGCCAGAACATACATGTAATTGTGTGAATGTGACATCAATGTGTGATGAGAATGATCGTTGTAATGTAATAAATGCAGTAACTAGATCTACTGCACAGATGCAAGATCGAATCGATCAGACAGAGGCTTTACAACGAGTAAGTCCAGTTGTAACATCTCCTGAGACAACTAGGGAGAAGTTTATAACATCTCAGAAAGCCGATCGATCTTTGCAAAAGTATTTTAAACTTGTAGGCCAAAAGCCAAGAGTAGCAAAGAATGCTCAATGGTACTTTGCTCTGAAGAACGGAATTCTAACACGGTATTACACCAAAGGTTCCAGCACTATAGAACAAACAGTGCTACCGTTAGAAAACCGCAAACAAGCATTGAATCTAGCTCATGACATACCCTTTGCAGGACACATGGCGTATGCTAAAACTAGAGCAAGGTTACTTACTCAATTTTATTGGCCTAAGTTTTGCAACGATACCAAACAGTATTGCAAATCGTGTGACATCTGCCAAAAGCTTGTCAAAAAGGGTAAACACCCACAAGCTGAATTGCAAGTTACTGATTTGGCTAGTAGACCGTTTGAAAAGATCTCGGTCGATATAGTTGGTCCTCTTAACCATGTAACATCAAGAGGTAATAGGTACATTGTAACACTCATTGATCTATGTAGTCGGTGGCCTGAAGCGGTTCCAATGAAGAACATAACTTCCAAAGACATCATGGAAGTGTTCTTTCATATTTTTGCTAGAGTAGGATTCCCTGATACCATCCTTTCAGATCGGGGTAGCCAGTTTATTGCCGCAGCTACACAAGCCTTTACCAAGATGCTGGGTGTTAAACAATGCTTCAACAGCCCCTACCACCCACATTCGACAGGTATCGTGGAAAAGATTAACGGCGATCTTAAACATATGCTCTCTAAAGTAACCCAAGAACACCCTGAAGATTGGGATACGTATTTACCTGCAATTTTGTTTGCCTATAGGGAAGTGCCCCATTCCAGCACTGGGTTCTCACCATTCGAGATAGTATATGGTGCACAACCACGCGGCCCATTATCTTTGTATGAATCTATGTTGACTGAAAGTACAACTTTGCCTAGACCCATTTCATCATATGAACATGTAACATCATTGCGTGACAGAATTATGAAATCATGTGTGTTAGCCAAACAAGCTCTCCAGAAATCAGGAGCTATCTACCGACAATATGCTAACAGAGGAAATAGAACTATTACACTAACACCAGGACAGGACGTTCTTCTTCTGTTGCCAAGTGATAGACATCTCCTAACTGACTCATGGCAAGGACCGTTCAAAGTACTACGACAAATTTCGACGGTAGATTACGAAATTGCAGTTAGGGACAAACATAAAATTTTCCATATTAACATGCTCAAACCATATTACCACAGGCAAGACGACCAAGTAGAAACTGCAGCAAGCACCACCATAGTGGACCAGACGGACGACAACGACACTGACGAGATACCGACACCAGTTCTTGACACGACGACCAACTTACAGGACATTAAGGTAAATCCTAAACTGACGCAGACACAGACTGACAGTTGCAGACAACTGATACAAGAGTACAGGACGATCTTTTCTGACAGCCCAGGACAGACAGATTTAGTTCAGCACCAAATCATCTTGACATCCGACATTCCTATTAAGTGTAGACCGTATTCCATCCCTATACACTATAAAGAAAAACTACATCAAGAAATCATTGATTTAGAAGCAAATCATATCATTCGACGTTCACAATCTCATTTCTGTTCACCAATAGTTTTAGTACGGAAAAAGGACAAAACTATCAGACTCTGTGTGGACTATCGTAAGCTCAACAGCATTACACAGTTGGATTTAGAACCGATGAGCAACTGTGAAGACATCCTGACTGAACTATCTGACTCACGTTATTTCACCAAACTTGACATGACGAAAGGTTACTGGCAGATAGCTGTACATCCTGACAGTATACATCTGACTGCATTTGCCACACCGTGGGGTTTATACGAATGGTGTAAACTACCTTTCGGATTAGTCAATGCACCGGCTACCTTCGTCAGAATGACAAGAATTCTTTTGACAGACATTGCTAACATCATTTGGTACATGGACGACATTTGCATACACACAAAGGACATGACAGATCACATAACAGCACTACAACAGACATTTGACAGGATTAGACATCATGGACTGACTGTAAAACCTTCCAAAGTTGATATAGCCTTTCAGGAAATTTCATTTTTAGGCTATAAGATCTCAAATGGCTTTATATCAACTGACGATAACATCATGTCTAGAATTTTGAAATTGTCGCTTCCGACAACTAAGAAACAGTTGCGAAGTGTCTTAGGTCTTTTAAACTATTATAGACAATTTATTCCTCATTTTGCTGAATTGACCAAATGTTTCACTGATTTACTAACAAATAAACAGCCCAACGTAATTGTAAACAGCGAATGTTTAAGGCCAGCATTTACGAAGATTCTTTCATATTTTTCTAAAGCACCTATTCTAAAATTGCCAAATTTGAATATCACTTTTAGATTAAGATGTGACGCGAGCTCCGTAGCCATTGGAGGTGTGCTTCTACAGGAACACGACCAAATCTTGTACCCAGTATACTACGTCTCTCGAAAACTGAACACCAGCGAACGAAATTATAGTACGCCGGAACTCGAGGCTCTTGCCATGGTATTTTCGGTACGTAAACTTTCTAGATTTCTGTTAGGTAAACATTTCATTATTGAAACAGATAATAGTCCGCTGACAATTGTTACCAGAGGAACGCCAAGTAACAGCAAGGTGGCAAGATGGTCCCTTCTTCTGCAGGACTATAGCTATGAGATTAACCATATAAAGGGTTCCCAAAACTGTCTTGCAGATCTTTTGTCGAGATGTCCATACGACGAACCTAATACCCAGTCAACACCAGAGCACAGTGCAGAGGGTGTATAAAACTGCAACGTAGATAGTGCTCAGTACCACAGCCAATTGTGACAAATGTGTCAGTAACGCTGTGTACAACAATGTGATAGGGTAGATCGTATCTCCCAATGTATATAACATGTGTACATATTTGTATTATTATTATTATCATTATTATGCGAATGAATGCTTGTATAATTGTGAGATATGTGAAAGAATGGAATCATTATTATGTAAACTAATGTGTTGTATAACTGTGAGATATGAGAAAGAATGTGATTATTATTGTAAATACATAAATATTGTAACAAGTGGACACTACAAATACAAGTGTCACTGGACAACACTACAAGATCCAGGAACTTACCAAGCTATTACAGCATGAAGTAATCCTGAATGTATCCAGACCGATGTTCCCAAGACGTTTTAACAAGGTACGAAAGATGACTGCGACATTACAATCCGAGCAGAAGGCGGAAGAGACGATCCAACAGCTGATAGTAACAACTACTACTCCGTTTATATAATATCCATCCAGAACGGAACAACAACACATGTGTAAAATAGTACAGCTGTATACTTCCGGTATTTTTTGCATATTAATTTAAAAGTTAGCAGACTACGCTAAAAAGTCTATAAATGTATGACAATTGTATTAAAATGTGATTTTAAATATATCCATATACGGAATCTTAGTCAGGTCTTAGTCAGATATGACTGAGCTACCGTATAACAGTAGACGGTACTACCTGGTTTCTGTTAGCGCCGAATGTTGGGCGGAGCTTACCAAACCCGACACCCCACATTGTGCCAACGGCTTCGGGCGGAAGAGCGCAATTGGGAGGGTACAAGCCTTACCCTGGTGCGAGGAAATGCAAGCTAAAGACAAAATTGTCATGGCAGGGCAGACCAGGCCCTAAGCCTTGATTGGCAGCTGGTCTAGGATCGAAGCTCCGACAGGCGGACAGTTAGAGCATTGCTTTGCTGATCCGGCAGCTTCTGCAGCTTGTCTTGTTCCAGATGTAGGGGTGTTACCTTTCCTCTGGAGTAAACTAGGCAGGCCGAGAGAGGGATCATGCTGCATGGGCAACACATGATCTCTATATTTTAGCCCAGGCTTTGTGCTATGGAGAGGCAATAACATAAGAAGCTTGTATGAAGGAATAAAGAAAGCCTGTGGTCCAGTGATCAAAAGAAGTGCACCATTGAAAACCTTGACTGGAGAAGTCATCACTGATAAGAAACAGCAGATGGACAGATGGGTAGAGCACTATTTGGAGCTTTACTCAAGTGAGACCAAACTAGCGGATGATGCCCTCAACGCCATAGAGGCTCTACCAACTCTTGACCACCTGGACACACTTCCCACCATAACAGAAGTTAAGTGTGCTATAAATGAACTTGCATCTGGCAAGGCTCCAGGTAAGAATGGGATTCCAATAGAGGTTATCAGGAGTGGGCAAGACACACTCACTATACAGATCCACCAGCTAATAGAGCTATGCTGGCGTGAAGGACAAGTCCCACAGGATTTCAAAGATTCAAGCATCATAACACTGTACAAGAACAAGGGCGATCGGAGCGACTGCAACAACTATAGAGGTATCTCACTTCTGTGTATTGTTGGAAAAGTATTTGCCAGAATTGTTCTGCGCAGACTTCAAGTCCTAGGAGATCAAGTCTACCCCGAATCACAGTGTGGCTTTCGACAGAACCGGTCTACCACTGATATGATATTCTCATTGCGACAAATGCAAGAAAAATGCCGCGAACAGAATCAACCACTGTTTATTGCCTTCATCGACCTCACAAAGGCATTTGATTTGGTCAGTCGTGAGGGTCTGTTCAAGGCACTAAAGAAGATTGGCTGCCCACCAACTCTTCTGTCCATTGTGGAATCGTTCCACACAGGCATGAAGGGTATAATCAAGTTTGATGGTGCAACTTCTGAAGAATTTGAAATCAAGAGTGGAGTTAAGCAAGGTTGTGTACTAGCTCCCACACTCTTTGGAATATACTTTTCACTTCTACTGAAATATGCCTTTCGTGATCAGGATGGCGGTATATACATTCACTCACGCTCAGATGGCGGCCTCTACAATGCTCAGAGATTGAAGGCTAAGACCAAAATTAGGAGGGTACTGATCAGAGAGTTGCTTTTTGCAGATGATGCTGCAGTTACGACCCACTCTGAGGAAGAATTGCAATGTCTACTATCTGCATTCTCCAATGCTTGTTCTGAATTTGGTTTAACAATTAGCAAAAAGAAGACACAGATTATGTCACAAGGTGCACATGGGGTACCATCAATCTTTATTGACGACGACGAACTAGAGATAGTAGACCATTTTACATATCTAGGATCAGTGGTAAATAGCAAATTATCCCTAGATAAGGAAATCAACATCCGGATTGGTAAGGCAGCAACAACAATGAACAGGTTAAGAAAAAGAGTCTGGGAGAACAGGAAGCTTACTGCCAAAACAAAAGTCCTTGTCTATCAAGCCTGTGTCCTTAGTACTCTTCTCTATGGCAGTGAAACCTGGACAACTTACTCACACCAAGAGAACAATTTAAACAGCTTTCATATGCGGTGTCTGCGAAGAATTCTTGGTATTAAGTGGCAAGACAAAATCACAAATACTGAAGTATTGGAAAGATCAGGTTGTGTGACAGTTTATTCCATGCTCAGTCTTCGTAGACTTAGATGGATAGGACATCTTAGGAGGATGGATGATGGTAGAATACCAAAGGATATCTTTTTTGGTGAATTACAGATGGGTAAGAGATCTCAGGGTCGGCCTCTACTACGATACAAAGATGTGTGTAAGCGGGACATGATTGATACAGGCATTGATAATGCACATTGGGAGCAAGTCGCCGCTGAACGTGTTGCATGGAGGGCAAATATCAGAAATGGAATAAAGTCAAAGGAGAAAATTATTGCAGAAAAGTCACACACCAAGCGTTTGAGACGTAAGATGGTGCATGATGGTGGAAATGACCACGTGTTCATATGCACCCACTGTGAACGGACATTTACAGCGCAAATTGGCCTTATCAGTCACACTCGCTACCGCCATAGTTAAAAGTTATTATGCCTTTTTAAAGCACAAACTATCGTCTGTCAAGACGGCAAGGTGCCAATGGAATATGTCGATATTTATAATATGTAATCTCAGCATCGTAACTTGATTACTTCTTTACAAACGTGACTTTTTGTGCACATTTGTCAATAAGTATCAAATTATGACACTAAGAAATAAATTTGCAGTCGTAATTTATGTCTTGTAAACGACGATAAATTATCGTTCCTAAATTTTTTTTGTATAATAACCAGGGGACATTACTCTAAATTCGTGGTGATGTGTAAATATGTATTGTAACCATTAACATGTGTGCTTGATAAATAACATGTCAATGTGACGTCATGTATATATGGACAATATATTGCCAAAACTGTTGACCTTCATTAGAAACTCTAAACAGAGGTCTGATGACGGAGCTATCTCAGAGGGAGATGCTCACAGCTTGACCTGATGAGTTTAGTATTTTTGTTTTTGGTTGTTGAGGTAGGGGCCAGTTTAGCCGATACCTACCGGACTAGCTGTGTCACAGCGAGGTAATGTCCATCAAATAGATTGTACTTGACTGTTGTACTTCATGGTGCAACATAATTGTTGTATACATATTGTTTACTATTCACCTTTATATAGTTATAATAACTATTAAGGTATACAATGTTCGACTTTGACAAGTTTAATAACACCTATATATATTGTACATGAAAGGAAATCCTTTCATGAAAAAGTGGTGTGGAGAGTGTCAAGGTCTCACATCTGAGGTTGCGACGCGTTGTCTGTACCAACGCCAGGCAACATAACAACACGCAACCCTGAGTGATGTTAAACACTGCAGAGGGAATGCGGCGTCTTCGACGACGCCCGTATAAGCAGCCAAGCACAGCAACTGAGCGACGCTTAAACGACCGCTGGGCAGCGGTACACCCCGTGAACCTTGCAGGGGTCACACCAGCGGACTTGAGCGCCGACTAGCGTGTAGAACGAAAGGCTAGTCAGACCGGGTTAGGTGTTTGTATGAGCAGGTCGCATGAGTCTGCGAGTGGTTTTGAATCTGCCTTTAGAGCTAGCCTGTGCGACAGTGGGAGACTGGTTCGAACGCCTGAGTGTTTTGGCTTGTAAGTGATCTGTATATTGATTGCATGTATCTGTATGTACTGTATTGATATTGTTCATGCCGTAATGATTGCTATGGATTGTCATTGCGCGATGTCTGTGCGATAATGAATGCAGCGCGTAAATAAAGCTTGTGAATAACAGGTTCGGATATTCATTTCGTGTGATTTGATAGTTAGATACTGCTTCACACTTGCCAGTAAACGAGCTACTTATCTTGCTCTACGCAAGACTCTGACAGTGGGCGTAGTGGTCGACCCATCCTTGATGACAGAGTTAACGTTGTGGGCGTAGTGGTCGACACATCCTTGCAGTGGCGGAGTTAACGTTGTGGGTGTAGTGGTCTACACATCCTTGATGACGGAGTTAACGTTGAGGGCGTAGTCGTCGACACATCCTTGATGACGGAGTTAACGTTGTGGGCGTAGTGGTCGACACATCCTTGATGACGGAGTTAGCGTTGTGGGCGTAGTGGTCAACACATCGTTGCAGTGGCGGAGTTAACGTTGTGGGCATAGTGGTCGACACATCCTTGCAGTGGCGGAGTTAGCATTTTGGGCGTAGTCGTCGACACATCCTTGATGACGGAGTTAGCGTTGTGGGCGTAGTGGTCGACACATCCTTGATGACAGAGTTAACGTTGTGGGCGTAGTGGTCGACACATCCTTGATGACGGAGTTAGCGTTGTGGGCGTAGTGGTCGACACATCCTTGCTGTGGCGGAGTTAGCGTTGAGGGCGTAGTGGTCGACACATCCTTGATGACGGAGTTAACGTTGTGGGCGTAGTGGTTGACACATCCTTGCTGTGGCGGAGTTAGCGTTGTAGGCGTAGTCGTCGACACATCCTTGATGACGCAGTTAACTTTGTG
The DNA here is from genome assembly GCA_014155875.1 of Cepaea nemoralis. NCBI lineage: Eukaryota > Metazoa > Mollusca > Gastropoda > Stylommatophora > Helicidae > Cepaea > Cepaea nemoralis. Next base: position 31,727 of record JACEFZ010025423.1, read on the forward strand.
GGCGTAGTGGTCGACACATCCTTGCAGTGGCGGAGTTAGCGTTGTGGGCGTAGTGGTCGACACATCCTTGATGACGGAGTTAGCGTTGTGGGCGTAGTGGTCGACACATCCTTGATGACGGAGTTAACGTTGTGGGCGTAGTGGTCGACATATCCTTGATGACGGAGTTAGCGTTGTGGGCGTAGTGATCACACATCCTTGATGACGGAGGTAGCGTTGTGGGCGTAGTGGTCGACACATCCTTGATGACGGAGTTAACGTTATGGGCGTAGTGATCGACACATCTTTGCGGTGGCGGAGTTAGCGTTGTGGGCGTAGTCGTCGACACATCCTTGATGACAGAGTTAACATTGTGGGCGTAGTGGTCGACACATCCTTGATGACGGAGTTAACGTTATGGGCGTAGTGGTCGACATATCCTTGATGACGGAGTTAACGTTGTGGGCGTAGTGGTCGACACATCCTTGGTGACGGAGGTAACGTTGTGGGCGTAGTGGTCGACACATCCTTGATGACGGAGTTAATGTTGTGGGCGTAGTGGTCGACACATCCTTGATGACGGAGTTAACGTTGTGGGCGTAGTGGTCGACCCATCCTTGATGACGGAGTTAACGTTGTGAGCGTAGTGGTCGACACATCCTTGATGACGGAGTTAACGTTGTGGGCGTAGTGGTCAACACATCCTTGATGACGGAGTTAACGCTGTGGGCGTAGTGGTCGACACATCCTTGCTGTGGCGGAGTTAGCGTTGTGGGCGTAGTCGTCGACACATCCTTGATGACGGAGTTAACGTTGTGGGCGTAGTGGTCGACACATCCTTGCAGTGGCGGAGTTAACGTTGTGGGCGTAGTGGTCGACACATCCTTGCAGTGGCGGAGTTAGCGTTGTGGGCGTAGTGGTCGACACGTCCTTGATGACGGAGTTAACGTTGTGGGCGTAGTGGTCGACACATCTTTGCTTTGGCGGAGTTAGCGTTGTGGGCGTAGTGGTCGACACATCCTTGATGACGGAGTTAACGTTGTGGGCGTAGTGGTCGACATATCCTTGATGACGGAGTTAACGTTGTGGGCGTAGTGGTCGACACATCCTTGGTGACGGAGTTAACGTTGTGGGCATAGTGGTTGACACATCCTTGATGACGGAGTTAACGTTGTGGGCGTAGTGGTCTACACATCCTTGATGACGGAATTAACGTTGTGGGCGTAGTGGTCGACCCATCCTTGATGACGGAGTTAACGCTGTGGGCGTAGTGGTCGACACATCCTTGCTGTGGCGGAGTTAGCGTTGTGGGCGTAGTCGTCGACACATCCTTGATGACGGAGTTAACGTTGTGGGCGTAGTGGTCGACACATCCTTGATGACAGAGTTAACATTGTGGGCGTAGTGGTCGACACATCCTTGATGACGGAGTTAACGTTGTGGGCGTAGTGGTCGACATATCCTTGATGACGGAGTTAACGTTGTGGGCGTAGTGGTCGACACATCCTTGATGACGGAGTTAACGTTGTGGGCATAGTGGTCGACACATCCTTGATGACGGAGTTAACGTTGTGGGCGTAGTGGTCTACACATCCTTGATGACGGAATTAACGTTGTGGGCGTAGTGGTCGACCCATCCTTGATGACGGAGTTAACGCTGTGGGCGTAGTGGTCGACACATCCTTGCTGTGGCCGAGTTAGCGTTGTGGGCGTAGTCGTCGACACATCCTTGATGACGGAGTTAACGTTGTGGGCGTAGTGGTCGACACATCCTTGCAGTGGCGGAGTTAGCGTTGTGGGCGTAGTGGTCGACCCATCCTTGCAGTGGCGGAGTTAGCGTTGTGGGCGTAGTGGTCGACACATCCTTGATGACGGAGTTAACGTTGTGGGCGTAGTGGTCGACACATCCTTGATGACGGAGTTAACGTTGTGGGCGTAGTGGTTGACACATCCTTGCAGTGGCGGAGTTAGCGGAATGGGCTTAATGGTCGACACATCCTTGCCGAGGCGAATGTCCAATATTTTACACAAGAGTGGCTGACAGCGGCTGACGTTCGCTCTTAAACTTCTGGCGCGCTGATGGCAAGGTTGAGGTTCTTTCCCTACACCAGTCAGTTGAAAAATAAAAACACAACGAACGTTCACCTCTCGTCCTTGACTTGGCAACGTTAATTACAAGTATCTCAGGAGTCGGAATAGGTTCTCCTGATGGCGGGGGACAGTGGTAATAGAGACAGCTGGCCCACAAGGAAAGATCGATCCTATATGGACTACGCTTGAGCTCAAAGCATGTAACAAATAAACACAAGAGGTACTTTGAAATTGATAATTGAATCCAAGTTACTGTAACTCAACATTCTTACAATATTTTATTTATCTACAGTAGAAATATTGTAAACGATGGTACGGATACATGTATGCAGCCACATATGTATGTAATATTATGGTTTTAAATTTTGTTGCTGACCTTTCTTTAAAAAAAAAGTTAGTTGGATTTATTTCCTTTACAGGACCCCGCAGTCGACCCCTGCAATTTTGGCCGTGTGTGATTTCTTGAAAAGTTTACGTTCAGTAGTTTGTCATTGCTTTCTGAACGACCGATAATCATACAGATGTACAAAAACCAGCGTAAGGCGGCCTGTTTCCAAATGGTCTACAGCTGTTTAGAACGCGGTATGCGGGATAAACAATTGCGCTCGAAGCCCCTTGGCCACAGCGCCGACTTATCTTTCTTACAGACAGCAAACATTACAACATATTTGTTTGAAGGGCTGCAACTCGAGACGGACGCATTGGTTCTAGTGCTGTCTGAAGAGATCGCAAGGAGTTTTTGAAGAACAGACAAGCAGCTGAAGGGTACTTGAACAAGTTCTGATATCGGGCACAAATTGATTTATTGTATTGGAGCGATACCAATGAATTCCCTGTTAATAGAGTTCCACTTGAATGATATTCCTCTTACTTGCGATGCCAACACGACATTAATGTCACTTGACATTTGTTTATGATATTTATATTCCTGGAGTTCTACAAAAATATCCAGTGTAAGTGGAGTCGGGCCACGCTATACTGTTAACATGAGAAAAGGAGGGATTTCCACTTTTTGAGGCGTAATGGGTGTATAGTGTCAGCCCCGTATGTTTATAGACGACCAATGGGCACTCGATGGGAGATGCGGTCAGTGTCAGGGCGGTGGCCATGACTTCCCAGAACACTTCCTGGTACCCGTTGTAAGCTAAGTCCACAAGCAGCTGTGAGAGTTGCTAGCGAAACATCAGAATGGGTTCATGAACACATGGGAGAAAGACGGCATTCACATGTGCAGATAATACTGTCCTCCTTTCAAACAATGCCAAGGGATTGTAATATGTAATCGTGCTAGTGACAGTTAAGTTATCCGCATATGCTTTACATGACGCTGCAGTCAACACCATCATATTTGGCTGTTTGTGATTTCTCAGCAAGTTGTTTACCTTCAGTAATTTGTATTTGCTTCCTGAACGACCGGCACTCATATCAACACAAGACGAGTGAAAATTAAATGTAGTTAGTTAATCTTTCCTCTTGAGCCTAAGTCGGCGCATAGGGCAAAAGTCATGGCTCTCCATGTCTGGCGGTTCGCTGCTACCTATTGTAGATCTTGGATGTTCATTTGGCCATTGAATGAGCCTTCTCTGATGATGGTTCTACGCAGGGTCTCTCTTAGTCTCCCCCGTTTTCTTTTCCCTTCTGGTGACCATATGAGGGCTTGGTAGGGGAGTCTTGTCTTGTCCATTCTGAGTACATGGCCGATGTAGTTCCAACGGCGTTTTCTTATAAAATTGGATACAATATCTTGCTTAGTCTCTTGTCTTATTTGCGCATTGGTTTTGAAATCTGTCCACTGGATGTTTAGAATTCTTCTAAGACATTTGTTCTCATAATTGTCTAATTTTTTTTATCTAAAGCTACCGTTGATTCCCAACTCTCACATCCATACGTTAGCACTGGAACCACACAAGAATTGAAGATTTTAAGTTTCGTATGTTGGCTGAGTGACTTTGACTTCCAGATGTTTAATAGTTTATTGAAGGCACCAGATGCCAGTGAGATTCTAGATGATATTTCTGGTGATGAGTCCCCTGTAGATGTCATTTTGCTTCCTAGGTATGTGAAGCTGTTGACTTTTTCATGAACATGGTTGCTTAATTTGGTGTCGTCTGAACTGTTGGTAAGATCAATAGTTTTTGTTTTTGTGGCGTTAATTTGGAGACCAATTTGTCCTGAAACATTTTGGAAAATAAATAGCGAACATCAAAACATGTTTCTGAAAATAAAAAAATAAAAAACAACAAAAAACAAACACCGTTCACAGATGTCACTAAAATGTCAATTAAACACTGAGCGACGAAACTGAAAATGTCGCCGATTTTGAATATGCTGACTCCATAACTGACAGCAATGGGGATGATTAAAACCGGCACCGTGTCTCATAAAAAGTATGTTGACACTATTACAAGTCACAGTCGTTAAGAAAGAGCAATCCAGGACAGTTTGGCTCACAGAAGAAGAGGCGGCGGTCCACCAACACAACGGCTGATATAGGACATTACATACATTAGAGCATTGAAATGCACGCGCCATGAGAATCTGATAAGGATCTAGCATCTTTCATGCCGGCTTTGATTACAGGAAAGGCCTACAAATACGGGAGGTTGGTGTGGGCGAACCGTAAAGAACGGTCACTCTTAAACTTCAGGTGCCCTGACGGCGGGCTAGTGGGTTCATTCTTTACCCGGTCAGTAAAACTTGAAAGTTGACTTCTCGTTCAGAAAGCGCGAGCAAGTACTGAACTTAAAATTGCCAACAAAATTAAACTGAGATTGATCTAAACATTCTGCAAAGGACATGCATAATTTGTTTGTATGCACAGACCATGCTAGATGATGATGATGGTGATAAAGAGTGCAGCTGTTTTCATGGCATTGATGATCAAACCAAGGGTTTGATGTTCTTCCACTAAAACATTTTGGTACTCCTTGGCCGCCGTATACCTTGCCGTATTTTAGCAGACAAGCTGAAAAACACCTGATGGCTGTGGAAATGTGGTTTCTGATGAAAATGCAAATAATACTATGGACAGACAGAAAAAAAAAAACTGACCAAGTTCTACAAGAAGAACACGAAAACCGTGACATGAGTATAGAAATTAGACGTAGACAGTCACAATTGTTTGGACACATTGTGAAAAGAAATACACCGGAGAACTTGGTGACAACTGCAAGATTGAGGAGGAAAAGAAAAGGGGAAGGCAGAGAAGTAAATACCTGGATGGCTTGGTCACGTGGCATGGTCGAGACAAGAACACTGAGCTGATCCACGACTCTGGTGATCGTGTGAGATGGCGAACCATGACTACCCACGCTTATTGGCATGACACATGATGATGATGATGATACCATACTGCCGATTCGTACTTTAATATTGGTCTCTTTTCACCTGCATAAACATTCTAAAACGTCATTTCATTGTCGGTGTCCCTGGCAAAGGAGTTAACGACTTTCTCCGAAATCCCGTATATCCACGTGAGGAACACAGCTGCGCGAGTTTCGGCAGCGGATCGCGTCGCGTTGGTTACTGCCCGGTCGCTCAGAAAGCAATGGCAAACTACTGAGCGTAATCTTGCCAAGAACATCAACAACTGCCGAAAAATGCTGGTGTTGACTGCAACGTCCTGTAAGGTATATGCAACTTTAAAAAAAAAATTCGTTAGCCTCCCATTTTGATCCAGGTATGTTTCTCAAAATCCCAAGTTGTCTTTGCTTTCTGTCTTCTTGATGTGGATTCTCCAGGTTATTCTGTTGTTCAATGCATCCCGCAAGCACACAGGGGTGTCATCGTATTGGGACATGTATGCGAGTAGTATTTCTTTTGCTTTGTCTCTATTTGACAGTGTGGCGAATGTTGTTCACGATTTCTCAGTATTCATGTACAGAATCAGCATTTGACAGTGTGGCGAATGTTGTTCATGATTTCTCAGTATTCATGTACAGAATCAACATTTGACAGTGTGGCGAATGTTGTTCATGATTTCTCAGTATTCATGTACAGAATCAGCATTTGACAGTGTGGCGAATGTTGCTCATGATTTCTCAGTATTCATGTACAGAATGAGCATTTGACAGTGTGGCGAATGTTGTTCATGATTTCTCAGTATTCATGTACAGAATCAGCATTTGACAGTGTGGCGAATGTTGTTCATGATTTCTCAGTATTCATGTACAGAATCAACATTTGACAGTGTGGCGAATGTTGTTCATGATTTCTCAGTATTCATGTACAGAATCAGCATTTGACAGTGTGGCGAATGTTGTTCATGATTTCTCAGTATTCATGTACAGAATCAACATTTGACAGTGTGGCGAATGTTGTTCATGATTTCTCAGTATTCATGTACAGAATCAACATTTGACAGTGTGGCGAATGTTGTTCATGATTTCTCAGTATTCATGTACAGAATCAGCATTTGACAGTGTGGCGAATGTTGTTCATGATTTCTCAGTATTCATGTACAGAATCAGCATTTGACAGTGTGGCGAATGTTGTTCATGATTTCTCAGTATTCATGTACAGAATCAGCATTTGACAGTGTGGCGAATGTTGTTCATGATTTCTCAGTATTCATGTACAGAATCAGCATTTGACAGTGTGGCGAATGTTGTTCATGATTTCTCAGTATTCATGTACAGAATCAGCATTTGACAGTGTGGCGAATGTTGTTCATGATTTCTCAGTATTCATGTACAGAATCAGCATTTGACAGTGTGGCGAATGTTGTTCATGATTTCTCAGTATTCATGTACAGAATGAGCATTTGACAGTGTGGCGAATGTTGTTCATGATTTCTCAGTATTCATGTACAGAATGAGCATTTGACAGTGTGGCGAATGTTGTTCATGATTTCTCAGTATTCATGTACAGAATCAGCATTTGACAGTGTGGCGAATGTTGTTCATGATTTCTCAGTATTCATGTACAGAATCAGCATTTGACAGTGTGGCGAATGTTGTTCATGATTTCTCAGTATTCATGTACAGAATCAGCATTTGACAGTGTGGCGAATGTTGTTCATGATTTCTCAGTATTCATGTACAGAATCAACATTTGACAGTGTGGCGAATGTTGTTCATGATTTCTCAGTATTCATGTACAGAATCAACATTTGACAGTGTGGCGAATGTTGTTCATGATTTCTCAGTATTCATGTACAGAATCAACAGTTGACAGTGTGGCGAATGTTGTTCATGATTTCTCAGTATTCATGTACAGAATCAGCATTTGACAGTGTGACGAATGTTGTTCATGATTTCTCAGTAGGCTTTTCATGTACAGAATCAACATTTGACAGTGTGGCGAATGTTGTTCATTATTTCTCAGTATTCATGTACAGAATCAACATTTGACAGTGTGGCGAATGTTGTTCATGATTTCTCATTATTCATGTACAGAATGAGCATTTGACAGTGTGGCGAATGTTGTTCATGATTTCTCAGTATTCATGTACAGAATCAGCATTTGACAGTGTGGCGAATGTTGTTCACGATTTCTCAGTATTCATGTACAGAATCAGCATTTGACAGTGTGGCGAATATTGTTCATGATTCTCAGTATTCATGTACAGAATCAACATTTGACAGTGTGGCGAATGTTGTTCATGATTTCTCAGTATTCATGTACAGAATCAGCATTTGACAGTGTGGCGAATGTTGTTCATGATTCTCAGTATTCAGGTACAGAATCAGCATTTGACAGTGTGGCGAATGTTGTTCATGATTTCTCAGTATTCATGTACAGAATCAGCATTTGACAGTGTGGCGAATGTTGTTCATGATTTCTCAGTATTCATGTACAGAATCAGCATTTGACAGTGTGGCGAATGTTGTTCATGATTTCTCAGTATTCATGTACAGAATCAGCATTTGACAGTGTGGCGAAAGTTGTTCATGATTTCTCAGTATTCATGTACAGAATCAACATTTGACAGTGTGGCGAATGTTGTTCATGATTTCTCAGTATTCATGTACATAATCAACATTTGACAGTGTGGCGAATGTTGTTCATGATTTCTCAGTATTCATGTACAGAATCAGCATTTGACAGTGTGGCGAATGTTGTTCATGATTTCTCAGTATTCATGTACATAATTAGCATTTGACAGTGTGGCGAATGTTGTTCATGATTTCTCAGTATTCATGTACAGAATCAACATTTGACAGTGTGGCGAATGTTGTTCATGATTTCTCAGTATTCATGTACAGAATCAGCATTTGACAGTGTGGCGAATGTTGTTCATGATTTCTCAGTAGGCTATTCATGTACAGAATCAGCATTTGACAGTGTGGCGAATGTTGTTCATGATTTCTCAGTATTCATGTACAGAATCAGCATTTGACAGTGTGGCGAATGTTGTTCATGATTTCTCAGTATTCATGTACAGAATCAGCATTTGACAGTGTGGCGAATGTTGTTCATGATTTCTCAGTATTCATGTACAGAATCAGCATTTGACAGTGTGGCGAATGTTGTTCATGATTTCTCAGTATTCATGTACAGAATCAGCATTTGACAGTGTGGCGAATGTTGTTCATGATTTCTCAGTATTCATGTACAGAATCAGCATTTGACAGTGTGGCGAATGTTGTTCATGATTTCTCAGTATTCATGTACAGAATCAGCATTTGACAGTGTGGCGAATGTTGTTCATGATTTCTCAGTATTCATGTACAGAATCAGCATTTGACAGTGTGGCGAATGTTGTTCATGATTTCTCAGTATTCATGTACAGAATCAGCATTTGACAGTGTGGCGAATGTTGTTCATGATTTCTCAGTATTCATGTACAGAATCAGCATTTGACAGTGTGGCGAATGTTGTTCATGATTTCTCAGTATTCATGTACAGAATCGCATTTGACAGTGTGGCGAATATTGTTCATGATTCTCAGTATTCATGTACAGAATCAACATTTGACAGTGTGGCGAATGTTGTTCATGTTTTCTCAGTATTCATGTACGAATCAGCATTTGACAGTGTGCGAATGTTGTTCATGATTTCTCAGTATTCATGTACAGAATCAGCTTTTGACAGTGTGGCGAATGTTGTTCATGATTTCTCAGTATTCATGTACAGAATCAACATTTGACAGTGTGGCGAATGTTGTTCATGATTTTTCAGTATTCATGTACAGAATGAGCATTTGACACTGTGGCGAATGTTGTTCATGATTTCTCAGTATTCATGTACAGAATCAGCATTTGACAGTGTGGCGAATGTTGTTCATGATTTCTCAGTATTCGTGTACAGAATCAGCATTTGACAGTGTGGCGAATGTTGTTCATGATTTCTCAGTATTCATGTACAGAATCAGCATTTGACAGTGTGGCGAATGTTGTTCATGATTTCTCAGTATTCATGTACAGAATCAGCATTTGACAGTGTGGCGAATGTTGTTCATGATTTCTCAGTATTCATGTACAGAATCAGCATTTGACAGTGTGGCGAATGTTGTTCATGATTTCTCAGTATTCATGTACAGAATCAGCATTTGACAGTGTGGCGAATGTTGTTCATGATTTCTCAGTATTCATGTACAGAATCAGCATTTGACAGTGTGGCGAATGTTGTTCATGATTTCTCAGTATTCATGTACAGAATCAGCATCTCACAAGATGAAGAATATCATCTGACATTTTTCGGTGTCAATCGAGGTGAGGAAAAGAGTTCTTAAGAACTAAATTGAGCCAATCCTGATGTACGGAAGAGAATCATAGACAGCTTGCTGACATGTTAGGAATTACGAGGAAGTTATAGACATGATTTTATAGAAGAATGACGACAACGCCGTGGAGTGAAAGAGAGAGCAATGAAGATATCTTGAAAAAGAACTGGTTACGTCAGTGAAGATATCTTGACAGAGAACTAGTTACTGTTATCTCTCATAAAAGAGACATTACTCGTATCAGACAAAGACAGTCCGATTTCTTAGGACATTTATGAGAAAGGGGAAAAGCTGGAGTATGTCGTTACAACGGGAAAGTTTGAGGTAAGTGGAGGCTGGGGGAAGATCAAGATAGAAGATTCTGGACAGTTTGACATCATGGCAGGGAGGAACATCAGTATCAGAAATGATTGGCAGTACATGAGACAGAAGGCTGTGGAAAGACATGATAATCAACACCACATGGCATGGGCGATAAGAATATGAAAAGACCGACAGCATGAATATTTCTCTGCCCAGGCTGCCGCCATCTGTATTCTATTATTGGCCATAGTCCACAAATCACACCACCAGGACGTCATCGTATACCGAGGGACTTACTCCTTGTGATACCTTCTGAATGTGGTCATCCATGCACACAAAAATAGCAAGTAAGACTGAGTATGAGACTTACTTGGTGTATGGTGCTAGCCTCATATTTTATAGCAATCGCCAATAGAAGGGAGATGTAAATATCATGCCGGCAGTCTGGACTCTAAGGTCGACAAGCCTTAAAGACATGAGTGCATACTCTGGGAAATAAAGGCGACAGGGGTAATGGTTATCACATCATTCATCGAGTGCCAATGGTCTATGTAAATGTTCGGCTTGCACCATTATGTGGAAGCTGCACAGATGTGTTGTATAGAAGAATGTTGAGAGTACCGTGGACGGATACTAAGCATAATGAAAATATGAAAGAAGTTAAATCACAAATAGTACTGGTTACTTGCGTCAGAAGCACTATACGTGTTTGGGCACGTCATGAAAGCTGGAGGTAGTCGTGACAGCGGGAAAGATGGAGTGGAGGAGAGCCAGGGGAAGACTGAGAAAGAAAATGGTGAACATGTTTACATCAAGGCATGATTTAAAAATCGGTATCAGACAAGACTGGCAGTACACATAAAGTAGAAGGCTGTAGATGGACACAATCACCAACGCCTCACGGCATGGACTGTAAAAACAGAGGCTGATGACGTTCATCGAAGTCCTAAAAAGATTTGCATCAATATGACTACCAAAGAGCCTTCTCCACGAGAATCGTGTTTCAGAGTTCTCTTTCTCACCTGAAAGCCCAGAAAGCAGCGAAGTGTACAGGATGGGTACTGGAGCTTACCATCTGCGGCAGGCATGTCACACTGTGATGATTCAACACAACATACACGGACTGGCTGGCTTGGGTTGGTCGTGTTTCCTCGTGATGTTTAGGAATGTCATTTAAGCAGACTCCAAGCCTGGGTTGGTCGTGTTTCCTCGTGATGTTTAGGAATGTCATTTAAGCAGACTCCAAGCCTGGCTTGATCGTGTTTTTTTAGGAATGTTATTTAAGCAGACTCCAAGCCTGAGTTGGTCATGTTTCCTCGTGATGTTTAGGAACGTCATTTAAGCAGACTCCAAGCCTGGCTTAATCGTGTTGTTTAGGAATGTTATTTAAGCAGACTCCAAGCCTGGGTAGGTCGTGTTTCCCTATGATGTTTAGGCATGTCATTTAAGCAGACTCCAAGCCAATGTCCGTGCGGATAGAGACAAAAGTAGACACACACAGAGAATGTTAGGTAACAACCACGGGATTGGACGTTGAAGATATTTTTTGCTCTGCTTTTCTTTACTCACTCACTCACTTACGCACGCACGCACACACTCACTCACTCACGCACTCAAGCACGCACTGATGCACGCACTGACTGACTGACCGACTCATTCACTCACTCGCGCACTGACTGACTGACTGACTGACTGACTGACTGACTGACTAGCCCACTCACTCGCTCCGCCACCCACTCACCCACATATATATCTTGTATCGAACCGAACACTAATAAACCTGGAAGGTCATGGTTCACTATCTCACACAATCACGGGAATCGTGGATCAGCTCTGTATTCTTGTCCCAGCAATGTAATATGGCCACTCCATGCAGGTATTTATCTCTTTGCATTCCCCTTTCTCTTTTCCCACCAATGTTGCAAGTTGTCACTAAGTTTTCAAGCTCATTTCTCCGTATAACGTGTTTAAAAATAAAAATAGAAATCTCGACTGCCAACGTTTAATTTCTCTACTCAGTTTGCGGTCTTCATTTGTGTCTTCTTAAAGGACTTAGACTATCTTAGACTATCAAGAATAATTTCTCTCGGACTGCCTCTGTCTCTTTTACTACTGATCTTTCCAGTCGTCATGATGCTTTTCTAATCCACTCCAACCCAATCCAATTCAATATTTACGAAAACAAACAAAAATTCAGTCTCGTTCAATCTGCTTCTGCAGCATCGGTTATAAGTGAGGTCCGCATTTTAGGTGAGTTTGGATACTTTTTCTTTTCTTTGTTTACTTTCGAATTAGCCCTAAACAGGTTTTATTTTCTCCTCTCTGCCACTCATATCTTTATATTACTTAGGAACGCTGTTTCTATCTCTCTCTTTCCCTCCCCCCCCCCGGCCCCCTCTCTCTCGTGTATAGCATCCTATTTCAGTAACCTCTTACAGGCAATTGTTGTTAGTTACTCTGAACCGTCCGGAGTATTCACAGCATTCGTTAAGGAGCACATATCTCCACGTCGTTTAAGCGCTTCCTAGGTTGTTCTCTCAAATCCCAAGATTCACTGTCATAAAACTGAACAGCTGCGATATAACATTTCACTACTCTCTTTCTATCATGCAATGAAAGTGATTTATTACACAAGATAATTTTCCTCCTTTGAAATACAGCTTTCCCTTGATCTCTTCAGTGCCTCGTCTATATTATATGTTAAATGTTAAAGTTAGTTGCATATCCTTTACAGGACGTTGCAACCAACCCAAACATTTTGTGCTGTTTGTGATATCTTAGTAAGTTTAAATTCAGTAGTTTTTCCATAGCTTTCTGAACAACCGGCATCCATACCATTTAATTAAAGTAACAAAAACGCAAGGCGGTCTGCGGCCAAATCACCCGCAGCTGTGTTTCGAACGTGGTATGAGGGATTGCAAACTGCGTCCGCAACGTTTTCGCAGTAGAGCTGGCATAAGTGAAATACCTAAATAATATACACAGTTCGGTGCTGCAACATTAGTAGACAGGCACTATTTTACAGTTCTATTACCTAAATAATATACACAGTTCGGTGCTGCAACATCAGTAGACAGGCACTGTTTGACAGTTCTATTACCTAAATAATATACACAGTTCGATGCTGCAGCATTAGTAGACAGGCACTATTTGACAGTTCTATTACCTAAATAATATACACAGTTCGTGCTGCAACATTAGTAGACAGGCACTGTTTGACAGTTCTATTACCTAAATAATATACCACAGTTCGAGCTTGCAACATTAGTAGACAGGCACAATTTTACAGTTCTATTACCTAAATAATCATACACAGTTCGTGCTTGCACATTAGTAGACAGGCACATGTTTTACAGTTCTATTACCTAAATAATATAGACAGTTCAGTGCTGCAACATTAGTAGACAGGCACTATTTTACAGTTCTATTACAAAATAATATACACAGTTCGTGCTAGGCATACATTAGTAGACAGGCACTGTTTTACAGTTTCTATTACCTAAATATATAGAACAGTTCAGTGCTGCAACATTAGTAGACAGGCACTATTTTACAGTTCTATTACCTAAATACTATACACAGTTTCGGTGCTGCAAATTAGTAGACAGGCACATTTTTACAGTTCTATTACCTAATAATATAGACAGTTCGTGCTGCAACATTAGTAGACTAGGCACCTATTGACAGTTCTATTACCTAAATAATATACACAGTTCGGTGCTGCAACATTAGTAGACAGGCACAATTTTACAGTTCTATTACCTAAATAATATACACAGTTCGGTGCTGCAACATTAGTAGACAGGCACTGTTTTACAGTTCTATTACCTAAATAATATACACAGTTCAGTGCTGCAACATTAGTAGACAGGCACAATTTTACAGTTCTATTACCTAAATAATATACACAGTTCGGTGCTGCAACATTAGTAGACAGGCACTGTTTTACAGTTCTATTACCTAAATAATATACACAGTTCAGTGCTGCAACATTAGTAGACAGGCACAATTTTACAGTTCTATTACCTAAATAATATACACAGTTCAGGGCTGCAACATTAGTAGACAGGCACTATTTTACAGTTCTATTACCTAAATAATATACACAGTTCAGTGCTGCAACATTAGTAGACAGGCACTATTTGACAGTTCTATTACCTAATAATATACACAGTTCAGTGCTGCAACATTAGTAGACAGGCACTAGTTTGACAGTTCTATTAACCTAAATAATATACACAGTTCGGTGCTGCAACATTAGTAGACAGCACTAATTTTACAATTCTTACCTAAATAATAACACAGTTCGGTGCTGCAACATTAGTAGGACAGGCACTATTTTACAGTTCTATTACCTAAATAATATACACAGTTCGGTGCTGCAACATTAGTAGACAGGCCACTATTTACAGTTCTATTACCTAAATAATATACACAGTTCAGGTGCTGCAACATTAGTAGACAGGCACTATTTTACAGTTCTATTACCTAAATAATTATACACAGTTCAGGTGCTGCAACATTAGTAGACAGGCACTATTTGACAGTTCTATTACCTAAATAATATACACAGTTTCAGGTGCTGCAACATTAGTAGACAGGCACTATTTGACAGTTCTATTAACCTAAATAATATACACAGTTCAGTGCTGCAACATAGTAGACAGGCACTAGTTTTACAGTTCTATTACCTAAATAATATACACAGTTCGTGCTGCAACATTCAGTAGACAGGCACTGTTTTACAGTTCTATTACCTAAATACTAACACAGTTCAGTGCTGCAACATTAGTAGACAGGCACTGTTTTACAGTTCTATTACCTAAATAATAAACACAGTTCAGGTGCTGCAACATTAGTAGACAGGCACTAGTTTTACAGTTCTATTACCTAAATAATACACAGTTCGGTGCTGCAACCATTAGTAGACAGGCACTATTTTACAGTTCTATTACCTAAATAATATACACAGTTCGGTGCTGCAACATTAGTAGACAGGCACTATTTTACAGTTCTATTACCTAAATAATATACACAGTTCAGTGCTGCAACATTAGTAGACAGGCACTATTTGACAGTTCTATTACCTAAATAATATACACAGTTCGAGTGCCTGCAACATTAGAGACAGGCACTATTTGACAGTTCTATTACCTAAATAATATACACAGTTCAGTGCTGCAACATTAGTAGACAGGCACTATTTTACAGTTCTATTACCTAAATAATATACACAGTTCGGTGCTGCAACATTAGTAGACAGGCACTGTTTTACAGTTCTATTACCTAAATAATAAACACAGTTCAGTGCTGCAACATTAGTAGACAGGCACTGTTTTACAGTTCTATTACCTAAATAATAAACACAGTTCAGTGCTGCAACATTAGTAGACAGGCACTATTTTACAGTTCTATTACCTAAATAATATACACAGTTCAGTGCTACAACATTAGTAGACAGGCACTATTTTACAGTTCTATTACCTAAATAATATACACAGTTCGATGCTGCAACATAAGTAGACAGGCACTATTTGACAGTTCTATTACCTAAATAATATACACAGTTCGATGCTGCAACATTAGTAGACAGGCACTATTTGACAGTTCTATTACCTAAATAATATACACAGTTCAGTGCTGCAACATTAGTAGACAGGCACTATTTGACAGTTCTATTACCTAAATAATATACACAGTTCAGTGCTGCAACATTAGTAGACAGGCACTGTTTTACAGTTCTATTACCTAAATAATATACACAGTTCAGTGCTACAACATTAGTAGACAGGCACTGTTTTACAGTTCTATTACCTAAATAATATACACAGTTCGATGCTGCAACATAAGTAGACAGGCACTATTTGACAGTTCTATTACCTAAATGATATACACAGTTCGATGCTGCAACATTAGTAGACAGGCACTATTTGACAGTTCTATTACCTAAATAATATACACAGTTCGATGCTGCAACATTAGTAGACAGGCACTATTTGACAGTTCTATTACCTAAATAATATACACAGTTCGATGCTGCAACATTAGTAGACAGGCACTAGTTGACAAGTTCTATTACCTAAATAATATACACAGTTCAGTGCTGCAACATTAGTAGACAGGCACTATTTGACAGTTCTATTACCTAAATAATATACACAGTTCCGGTGCTGCAACATTAGTAGACAGGCACTATTTGACAGTTCTATTACCTAAATAATATACACAGTTCAGTGCTGCAAACATTAGTAGACAGGCACTATTTACAGTTCTATTTCCTAAATAATATACACAGTTCGGTGCTGCAACATTAAATAGACGGCACTTTGACAGTTCTATTACCTAAATAATATACACAGTTCGGTGCTGCAACATTAGTAGACAGGCACTATTTGACAGTTCTATTACCTAAATAATATACACAGTTCGGTGCTGCAACATTAGTAGACAGGCACTGTTTTACAGTTCTATTACTAAATAATATACACAGTTCGGTGCTGCAACATTAGTAGACAGGCACTGTTTTACAGTTCTATTACCTAAATAATATACACAGTTCAGTGCTGCAACATTAGTAGACAGGCACTGTTTTACAGTTCTATTACCTAAATAATATACACAGTTCAGTGCTGCAACATTAGTAGACAGGCACTGTTTTACAGTCTATTACCTAAATAATATACACAGTTCAGTGCTGCAACATTAGTAGACAGGCACTGTTTTACAGTTCTATTATCTAAATAATATACACAGTTCAGTGCTGCAACATTAGTAGACAGGCACTGTTTTACAGTTCTATTACCTAAATAATATACACAGTTCAGTGCTGCAACATTAGTAGACAGGCACTATTTTACAGTTCTATTACCTAAATAATATACACAGTTCAGTGCTGCAACATTAGTAGACAGGCACTGTTTTACAGTTCTATTACCTTAATAATATACACAGTTCAGTGCTGGAACATTAGTAGACAGGCACTATTTGACAGTTCTATTACCTAAATAATATACACAGTTCGGTGCTGCAACATTAGTAGACAGGCACTATTTGACAGTTCTATTACCTAAATAATATACACAGTTCGGTGCTGCAACATTAGTAGACAGGTACTATTTTACAGTTCTATTACCTAAATAATATACACAGTTCGGTGCTGCGACATTAGTAGACAGGCACTATTTGACAGTTCTATTACCTAAATAATATACACAGTTCGGTGCTGCAACATTAGTAGACAGGCACTATTTGACAGTTCTATTACCTAAATAATATACACAGTTCGGTGCTGCAACATTAGTAGACAGGCACTATTTGACAGTTCTATTACCTAAATAATATACACAGTTCGGTGCTGCAACATTAGTAGACAGGCACAATTTGACAGTTCTATGATGTAGGGTTTTCATATCAATATATGCTGAAATTGAGGCAATCAAGATAGCCACAGAGAAATTACAAAATACCAGCCATGGTACACAACCTGTGGTGATATTGACAGATGCGAAATCCGTAATAGAGGCGCTCCTGTCTGGGAAATTGCCAGTTCTGAGGACACTCCTTTCTGAAATTAGCAATCAGCGTAAGATCACCATACAGTGGATACCATCCCACTGTGGAGTCCCCGGAAACGACAGAGCTGATCGATTGGCTAAGGAAGGAGCAAAAGAAGAACAACCTGATGTGCCTATTACATACCACCAAAAGAAAAGAATGATCAAATCAGTCAGAAGGCCACCAAACCTTACTCAAGACGACTACCACATTATGGACAGACCAGAACAGGTCATTCTTCTGCGCCTCAGAACAGGACACAATAGATTACGCAACCACATGTATACAAAATTCAAGATTGGTGACTCAGCCATGTGCACGTGTGGTTTGGCGTCGCAGATAGCAGAGCACATACTCCAGGATTGCCCAAACTACAACATATCCAGGCGAACCTTCTGGCCTAGAGAGACAACAGTGGAGGATAAACTCTATGGACCGCTGAATGAACTAAAAAAGACTGTTGGATTCATACAAGAGACAACATTGCAGTTATAAGCATATTTCAGGCGAACGTAAGAAGAAGAAGAATATCAATATAAAACATGGGTATTATACTCAACGTTGACACTCTGAATTCAACACTGATTGTTTACTAAAAACTGACATTCAAACTATAAGCTGAAACTGTGAAGTCAAACAATTAACGTTTACTAAAAGCTGACAATGTGACGTACATCAATCAATCAGTGTGACGTAAATGATTGTACACAAAATGCTGACGCTGTGAATTGAAACAATGATCACTTACTAGAAGCTGACAGTGTGGAGTCAAACAATGATAGTTTATTGAACTCTGACTCCGTGAGGTAAAACAATTATTCTTTAATAAACCCTGATACCGTGAATGCATATCAAGATCATTTCTTAAACTCTGACGTTGTGAAATCAAACAGTGATTGTTTACTAACATCTGACAATGTTTGTTAACAATTGATCGTTTACTAAACTATGATACTGGTAGGTAAAAAAATTATCGTCTACTCAAATCTGATATTTTTTGTTAACAGTTGATCTTCCCCTTCTTCTTCTTCTTCTTCTTCTTCTTCTTCTTCTTCTTCTTCTTCTTCTTCTTCTTCTTCTTCTTCTTCTTCTTCTTCTTCTTCTTCTTCTTCTTCTTCTTCTTCAGCGTTAAGAGCCATTGAGGTTCTTTGCTGTAGATACAGTCCGTCTCCATTCGTCTCTTGCCAGTCGTTGATTCCAAGTGCTTGTAGGTCTGTATATATATTATCTCTCCATCGTTTTCTTGGTCTACCTCGGGGTCTACGGTAATTTATTGCCTGAATGTAAGCGAGTTTTGTTTCCCTATTGTCTTCCATTCTTTCTATATGCCCCAGCCATTGTAGTCTATTAGCCTTCATGATACCAGTGATTAGCGGGGACTTAAACAGATCATAAATGTCTTTGTTACTTCTTCTTTTCCACTCTCCACTTTGTGTATCCCTAATGGGTCCAAAGATGCGTCTTAAAACTTTGTTCTCAAAGGTTTGTAACAAGGCTTCGTCTCCTTTCGTTGTACTCCAGGTTTCAGAGCCATACAGCACAACTGGTCTGATCAGTGTTTTGTATATTGTGATTTTGGTGTTACGAGATAGCGCATTTGATTTTAGTAGATGTTGTAGTGCATAGTATATCTTATTTCCAGAATTGATTCTAGTTTGTATTTCTTCCCTTATGATGTTGGAGCAGTTGAAGATTGTACCCAGGTATTTGTATGTTTCCGTTCTTTTAATGGTCATATTATCTATTTGTATGTGGCCAGAGTTTTTAGCCATTCCTTCTCTTGAAATTACCATATATTCTGTCTTATCTTGGTTGATAACCAGCCCCATCTGTTGGGCTTTTTCCTTTAAGTGAGTCAATATTTCCAATGTCTTTTGTTCATTTTCCCCTATAATATCTATATCATCTGCATAACCAAGCAGCTTGGATGTTCCTCCAATATCACATTCCTCCTTTACCTTCCTTACAACTTTCTCTAGAGCCAGATTGAAGAGTAGCGGCGATAGTGCATCACCCTGTTTCAAGCCAGATGTTATTTGGAAAGGGTCTGATTTCCTGCCTTTATATGTTACTATATTATAAGTATCTTCCATGCATAGTCTGGTCATGTTGATTAACTTCCTTGGTATTCCAAATTCCTGCATAGGATTCCATAGACTATTCCTACGGACACTATCATAAGCCTTTTATAATCCACAAAAATGTTATGGAGATCTCTTTTATATTCCCAATTTTTCTCGGCTATTTGTCGTAAGATAAATATCTGATCTATTGTTGATCTGTTTTGTCTAAAACCCGCCTGGTAGTCACCTAATATGTCTTCTGAATATGGTTTTAGTCTATTTAGTAATACTGCGGATAGTATCTTATAGCTTGTGGACAGTAGTGATATTCCTCTATAATTTTCACATTGGAACTTGTCTCCTTTCTTAAAGATAGGTATCAATAATGACTCTTTCCAGTCATGGGGTAATTCTTCTGTCCTCCAGATTTTTATTATTAGTTCGTATAGCTTTAGATGTAATGCATGGCCACCTGCCTTTATAAGTTCAGCAGCAATTCCATCAGCCCCAGTTGCCTTATTGTTTTTAAGTCGTGTGATTGCATATAGGATTTCTTCGAATGCAGGTTCTTCAATTTGTGGTTCACACGTTAGAACCTCTTCCTGTGGGAAAGTGTTACTTGGAGCTTCACAATTTAGTAATTCAACAAAATATTCTTTCCATGTGTTGCACATATCCTCATTGGTATTTATCATATTCCCATTTTTGTCTTTTAAATCATATGTGTTGTGTTGGTGCCCTCGTTTCATTGACTTCAGTTCTTTAAAAAACTTTATGGATTCGTTTTTCTGGTGATTAGTTTCCATATCTTTGATTATATTACTCATATATTCTTGCTGCAAAATTTAGTACATGCGGTTGTTACACACAGTGAACAACTAGGGTTAGAATTAAATTGTAAAAAGACACAGATTATGGTCGTCACTAGGAAGAACGAAATACCACAATGTAATATACAAGTAAATGGGAATATTCTTCAACAAGTGAATAGGTACAATTATCTCGGAACAGTCATACCATCTGATGGGAGATGCCTTGAAGAGATTAGAACAAGAATCGCCATCGCAAAAGTAGCCTTTAGCAAGATGAAAAACATACTGACCAATAAAAAGAAGTCAATTGAAACGAGAAAAAGAGTGTTGTGATGCTACATAGAACCTGTACTTTTATATGGACGTGAAGCTTGGACAATGAGCAGTCAGGCTGAAAAACATCTGATGGCTGTAGAAATGTGGTTTCTGAGGAAAATGCAAAGAATACCATGGACAGCCAGAAAGACCAATGAACAAGTCCATCAAGAAACAAATGAAGATCGTAAACTGATTAGAGACATTAGACGTAGACAGTCACAATTGTTTGGGCATGTTATAAGAAGAAATGATTTGGAGAACTTAGTGACAACTGGTAAGATCGAGGGGAACAGACCAAGGGGAAGACATAGAGGCAAGTACCTGGATGGCTTGGCCTTGTGGCATGGTCGAGACAGAAACACGGAGCTGATCCACGACTCTGGTGATCGAGTGAGATGGCAGACCATGACCGCCCACGCTTACCGGCATGGCACATGATGGATGGATGGATATTCTCGCTTCTGCTGTCGAACTATTTTTGTAGCCTCTTTACATTCATTTCTATATTGCTCTTCCTTTTGGATGCTGTTGATGTCATTTAACCATAGCTGTCTGGCATTCTTTTTCCTAATGACTGCTTCTTCACATTTTGGATTGAACCATCTGTTCTTTCTATGCGTGGGTAACACACCGAGACATTCTTCTGCTGTAGATTGAATTGTATTCTTGATGTTCAACCAAGTTTGGTCAACGCTTTCCTCCAAAGGGTTTTGTAGAGTTTCAAGTTTACACTTTATTTCATCTGTAAATTTCTCTTTGACTGTAATTTCTTGTAGTTTTTCTAAGTTATATGTTGGGTGTAATCTTTGTAATTTAGTATAGAAAGCTCTCTTAAGTTTTATTTTAAATTTTGCTCCAACGAGGAAGTGGTCGCTGTGGCACTCAGCTCCTCTATAACTTCTAACGTGTTTATGTTTGATGCATTTCTGATGTTAATTAAAATGTGATCTATTTGATTATAGGTTCTCTTGTCACATGATTTCCAAGTTTTTGTGTGTGTATCCTTTCTTTGTAGTCTAATGTGCAGTCCTTTGGCTTTTGCCAGGTTGATGACTCTCCATCCATTATCATTTGAAGTTGTATGTAGGCTTTCCATACCGGCCACCTTTTTATGAGTTTGCTCTCTACCTATTTTTGCATTGAAGTCTCCCAGCACAATCAGGATGTCCTGTTTGGGGGTTTCTTCTATGACATCTTCCAAATCATTATAAAAGTCTTCTTTAACGTCATCTTCTTTCTCTTCAGTAGGTGCATGTTCATTAATCATCGTTATATTTTTCCATTTTCCCTTTTTTTCGTAATTTACTAATTCTGTCATTAACAGCTTTAAAGTTTAGAACGTTCCCCCATAACTATTTTTTGAAAAAAACCCTTTT
>JACEFZ010025424.1:0-15919 GCA_014155875.1 Cepaea nemoralis
AAATTTTTTCCAAAAAATTTGGAAAAAAAAAAAAATTTAAAACCCAAAGGTTTGGGGAGAAATATCTCAACCATCTTAGAAAGGAGGAAAATGTTTTAAAACCAAATGGGAAAAATATTGCCAAGTGGAAAAAATACGCAACCATACTTATGAAAAGGAGGAAAATGTTTAACCTAATGAGAAAAAACCCCCAAAGTGAGAAAAAAGTTAAACAAAACTTAAAAACCCTTAGGAAAATGTTTTAAACCAAATGAGAAAATTTTGACCAAGTAAAAAAAAACGTACCCCACACTTCTGAAAAGTAAGACAATTTTTTAAACCCAAAAAGGGGAAAAATAAGGGGCCCTAAACTAAAATATGTTGACCGAACTAAGAAAGTGGGTTAACCAAAGGGGAAAAAATGTTGGTCAAAACATAAAACCCTCCGACCAAACTTATAAACCCTCGTTAAACTTATAAAAAAGGTAGGAAAAATATTGCTTCTGATTTATGTCAAACTTTGTCTTGAACTTTTATCTGAACAGACATTTCACAAGAAATAATCATCCTCAAAAAATTTTCCCCTTTTTTTAACATTCCCGAAAGTTTCAATTTATCATTCCGGAGTATCCACAAAGAAGCCCTTATGCATACTAATCACCCGCTCTTCACACTTTTGGTTTTTTTTCTCTTTTCTAACGTAAAGTGTCTCTGCCCTTTCATAGATCTTCACAACTTTTCTATGTAGCACCACTAACAACCCCAAAACCTTCGTTTCACATAGCTCTAATGAAACGTCATAACAACTTTTGGGCAATCGGTGGCAAAAACCGGGGATATTTTCAATATCACTGGGGTTTCGTCAGTAAAGACCATTTCCCCATGGCTGACATTTAAACTTTCTATCCCACAATTCTGCACACAAACCCTTCCATTGGTCCATCTGTCAAAAATACAAAGAGTTTTCTCGAAGTCTAGCTAAAATAACATTTTGTACTTTTCCACCGCTTTCCCTTTGTCATTTTACAGCTGCAATAAAGACAAGTCGGGAAACCCAAAACTGTCGGGTTTTGAATCGACCTTTCTTAAAAACCCCGTCTGTTTTTAAAGAGCCCCTTTAAACCCCTCCAATCTTTAACCGACCTTTCAACGTTTCCATACCAAATAACATTAACACTCTCCTTTGATTTCAGAACAAACCCATTTTTTTGGGTTTACTAGGAGGTTTCCCCAAACTAATGGAGAACACACCTGTCCCCTAACATACTAGGCGGGATTTTAACCCGGAAAATGGGGCACAACCAAACACCCCTAAGAAAAACCCTTTAAAAAAAAACAAATTGGGGTTTCCTAACGAATTTAGTTGGCTTCCTTTTACTACCAAAAGGCATCAAACCCCAAAACCTTTCTTTTAAAAAAAACCCAATATACATCAAATAACCCCAACCCAAACCCCAAATATACAACAAACTCCCCTTTTTTAAAAGCATAGATACAAACCAGTGTTAGAAATGTGAAAAATTAAATTTTAAATTTAAAAATTTTAAAAATAATAAATCGCACTTTTTTGCGCAAGATGTAAGCTCGATTCGTCCTATACCTAACAATCCTATACTTAAATACGGTATTTAAAGTGAACGCGCAATAAAAGGCGATTTTTTATTTTAAATTTTAATTTAAAATTTTAACTTTTCACATTTCAACACTGGTTTGTTCTATGTCTTTTAAAAAGAGTTTTTTGGATAGTTAGGGTTGGGGGTTAGGGTTAGTTGATGATACTTGGGGTTAAAGGGGTTGTAAGAAAGAGTTTTTTTGTGTTTGATGTTTTTTCGGGGAGCCCAAAGGGAAGGGCAACTCATTCGTCTCGGGAAAACCCAAAATCTCGGGTTGTTTTTTAAAGTTCTTTTTAAAAGGGGTGAGGTTTGATGCCCTTTTCATTGTCTAAAATACCGCCAAATATTTGGGGACGGGTGATGTACTCCATTAGTTTGGGGAACCTCCCCTGGGAAACAGAAAATCGGTTGTTCTTTCTAAGAGAGGTTAAGTTATTTGGTATGAAACTTTGAAGTCGGTTTAAGATCTGGTAGGGGGTTTTAAAAGGGCCTTTAAAGACAGACGGGGTTTTTAAAAAAAGGGTCGATTTTCAAACGACAGTGGGGGTTGCAGACTTGTCTTATTGCAGGGGAAATGAAAAAGGGTGAAAGGGTGGACAAAGTACAAAAGGGTTAGGGTTAGCTAGACTTCGAAAACACTTTTTTGTTTTGGTTACAGAGGCCAATGGAAGGTTGGTACAGACATTGGGGGATAAAAAATTTGAAGATGTCACCCGGGAAGTGGATCTTTCTGACGAATACCCCGTGTTTTAAAACAAACCCAGGGGGAGCCACAGATTGCCCTAAATGTTGTTATGATTTTTCTTTGGAGCTCATGTAAACAAAGGTTTGGAGTTTTTATGGGCTACAAAAAAGTTTGAACTATTATGAAAGACAGAGACACTTTACTTTAGAAAAAAAAAAAAAAACCCAAGAGTGTGAAGAGCTGGGTGTTAGTATGCATAATTGTTTCTTTTGGATACTCTGGACTGATAAGGGAAACTTTTGGGAATGTAAAAAAGGGAAAATGTTGACGTTGATGATTATTTCCCTTTTGAAAGTCTGTTCAATAAAAATTCAAGACACGTTTTTTACATAACTACAGAACAATATTTTTTTTCCCACCTTTTTTATAAGTTACACGAGATATTTATAAGTTTGGTCGAGATGTTTCATGTTTTGACCAACATTTTTTCCCCTTTGGGTTTAAAACCTTTTTTAGTTCGGTCAACATATTTCATAGTTTAGCCCATATATTTTTCCCTTTTTGGGGGCAAAATTTTCTTTCTTTTTCAAAAAAAAAAAAAAAAAATGTGGTGTACGGTTTTTTTTTACTTTGGGCAATATTTTTCCATTAGGGTTTAAAACATTTTTTCCCAAGTTTTATAAGTTTTGTGTAAATTTTTTCTCCTTGGGCGATATTTTTCTCATTAGGTTAACACCCTTTTTTCCCCCTTTTCATAATAAGGTTGCGATATTTTTCCATTGGGAAAATTTTTTTCCCTTTGGTTAACACATTTTTTTCCCCTTTTCATAAGTATGGTTGAGATATTTCTCCCTTGGTCAATATTTTTCCCATTTGGTTAACAAATTTCTTACGTTTCAGAAGTTTGGTGAAATTTTTTTTTACTTGGGCAATATTTTTCTCATTAGGTTAACACATTTTCCTAAGTTTTATAAGTTTTGTGTAACTTTTTCTTTAATTGGGTGATTTTTTCCCCATTAGGTTAACATATTTTCCCAAAATTTTTAAAAAGTTTTGTGTAACTTTTTTTTTCACTTGGGGGACATTTTCTCATTTGGGTTTAAAACTTTTTCCCCCTTTTTATAAATATGGTGTACGTTTTTTTATACTTGGCCAATATATTTTTCCCAAATGGGTTTAAAACATTTTTCCCAAGTTTTATAAGTTTTGTGTAAATTTTTTCTTTATTGGGGGATATTTTTTTCATTAGGTTTAACACATTTCCCCAAATTTTAAAGTTTTTTTTGTAACTTTTTTTTTTCAATTGGGCGAATTTTTTTCATTAGGTTTAAAACATTTTCCTAAGTTTTTAAGTTTTGTGTAACTTTTTTTTTCAATTGGGCGATTTTTTTCTCTTAGGTTAACACTTTTTCCTTTTTTTTTATAAGAAGGGGATGAAAATTTTTTCCTTTTTTTGGTCACCTTTTTAAAATTTAATTTTGGGTTTACATTTTTTTCCTATTTTTATAATTTTAGTCGAGACTTTTCTTATTTTGCCCAAACTTTTTTTGTCTTTTTAAGCAAAAAAATTTTTTTTTTTTTTCCTACTTTTTTTTTAAAAGTTGGCCGACCGTTTTTTATTTTGGCTAACATTTTTTGCCCATTTTGGGCCCTAAAAATTTTTTCCCTACATTTTATAATTTGGTCGAGATATTTCTGTATTTGGCCAACATTTTAAAATTTTTGACACCCTTTTTTTCCCCTATTTCTTATACCTTGGTTGAGATATTTCTTTTTTTGGCCCCCGATTTTTATAAGTTTGGCTAAAAATTTTTTACTATATTTTAACGCCCCCCCGGGGTCGATATATTTCTATTTTTGGGCCCAAACTTTTAAAAAATTTGGCTAACATTTTTCCTATTTTTTATACCTTGGTTGAGATTTTTCTTATTTTGACCACGAGTTTTATAATTTTGGGCTAACATATTTTACATACTTTAACGTCTGGTCGATATTTTCATATTTGGCCAACATTTTAATAATTTGGCTAACATTTTTTCTTATTTGACTTTTGGGAAAGTGGAACATAAAAACCGGTACGGGGGGGGCGGGATGTAAAATGGGGTGGGGGAAGCCGACACATTGAAAAAATATTAGCTTTGGGAACAGGTTTCTGGGGAAAGATGCAAAGACCCCTTTGGCCGGGCAGAAGAATTAAGAAAGTGTAAAGGTCTGCTCTGAAAAGCGAAATTTTGCTGGTCGGGGACAGCGGGTACGTGATATGTCATTTAATAGAACCCTAAACTGACCCGGGGGAAAGCTTGTTGTGTTCAGGGAAATATTAAGAAAAATATACTAAACACTCGTCGGTGTATGCCCCGATAGATGTTAAGAAAAAGGTACACCCCCCCAACTGGCCTCGGTGCTCACAGCTCTCCTCTATGTCTATGGAAGGGGTTAGTTAAATACGGATGACTTGATTATAGTTGTGTAATTATATTCAAAATGCTTGTGGTTATAGGGGCCCTTTGGTAGTAGTAGTTTCGTGTTCTTTACTGTTACTTGGTGCCCCTAGACGAATCGGAAATAAAAAAAGCGAGAGAAGAACACCCTTTTAAACCTCCGACGCCCTTTTGACGGGGGGCAGAATCACTCCCTACAGGTGGTCGTCACAAATTAGGTCCCCTGGTTCGATCGCCAACATAATACCGTTTTTTTTTTCTTTTTCTGTATACCCTAAAAAACGACGTTCTGGCTGTACCATACCGTGACAGATACAACCCCCTCTTTCCCCCGGATGTAGCCGTTTCCCACAGTCCATCAGTGTATAATCATGTCTATCTTGTGGATCTGGTTTTACTTCTACCACACTAATACATCAGTAGAGACAGGAGCTTGAAAGGGGGAAAACGGTAGCCGTGACAAAAAAGGAAAGAAAAAATTCTGATAGGAGGTGGCTTTAAACGTTGGCAAAAATCGCTGCGATAAAGGTTGTCTTTTGCAAATTGGAAAAAACTGACTAAATAAATTGACAACTGAAATGAAAATAAAAGGGGTGTTTAAATACTACATAGAAACCCGCTTTTGTATGCTGTGAAACGTGGTCAATGAGCGACAATTAAAACCCCCAATGCCAGGGCTTTGGATTCGAACAAATTTTTAAAAATTCACTAACAAACCCCATGAAACTCCTCCAAATACACAAGGCAACATGAAAAACAACAACTACAACACATAGTCATACCACTTGTAAGGAAAATCTTTGATAAGTAGAAATAACGGCCGCTTTCAATAAACTGCCCATCTTAAGCATGGGTAAACCCGTATACCAGATACACGATACTTTCCAAAAGAAAACTCTACCCATGTTCGCGTGCAGCTATATAGAGGCATGGCTAGTTGATGTGAAATATTTTTGGTTTTTTTTACACCCGGGATGTAATAGGCGAAAACCCAAACACAGCTACGTGCCTAAAAAGGGTGCCCTTATCAATTTCACATACTGGTAAATCAAAAAACCCACCCAATAACTAGAAAAACCTCCTCTTAAAGCCACAAGTTTTTTAAATGCCAAAAATACGAACTACTGATATTTAAAACAATGGCACAACTGAACGTTTGGATATCTCCTACTCATACCACCTGTTTTAACTAAAAAAGGGACACATAAACCAGCCCATAACCCCTCGGCAATTAGGAAAAAAATCAGGTAGGTTATTGATTTTTACTGGTGCCCCGACAATGGGGTTTAAATTTTTTAACCCCCTTTCCCAAACCTTTATAAAAACATTTTTAATCGCGAACTATTTGAAATGGGGGAGCTATAAAAAATATTATTAACCTGATTTGGGTCTTACGGGGACGAAAATCCCCTGGTTTAGCCGTTATGAGAAAAAGTATTGTTGTTGGCAACCCCTTTGAGGTCTTTTCGAATTTTAAATTTAGCTTTTATTTTGTAACTCGTAGGTACAAGGGGTGAAATCTGCTGCCTGTGTTTTTTCATCAGCGGTGGGACTTGTGGCCGCGACGACACCCACACCTTGATGACTGGAAATCGTACCAACGACAAAGTTCCGAGATTCGACCAGTGTCTGGGGTACCCCCTAAACATACTCCGAAACCAGCACACCACCTCTACTTTTCTAAACATAGCCGGGTTAATAACACCAGGAGCTCGACATCACAACTAAGTAACCAAATATTATCAATATTTCTTCTACCACTAGACCACCCCACTGGGATTCGAACCCGATGATAGTGTTCAGAAGCGTTTATCTAATTACTCATCCACTCACCCCACCCCTTAACAATGAATGTCACAAAGTCATACCCACTAAAACCATCGGCCATCTTTACACTTTCAAAGTTTTCATTTGAAGAGTTGTACCGGTATGATGATAGTATTTACATCCCGTTAACTATAGATAATATAACAAAGCAGTCGACCCTTTACAATAGACATATAATGAAAATATCCTAGTCTTCTGACGACCGACGCCGAAATTATGCGTTGAATGTGTCGGTGGTATACCTCCATGCCTATATTTACCCACTTCTCCACTCGATCACCCTGGCTCTTACCAAGGAACGGGCGTAATTATCCAACCAATCCGCCCCTCGCCCACCTCTTAACAAGGATCGGAAGCAGTTATTTAGCTATTTGTACACCCACTTACCCTTAATAGCGACCTGGAGCCTTTATCTAGCAACTCCTCTGTCTCTTAGCAAGGTACCGACGCATTTACTTAGCCACTTCGCCACTCGCCCATCCATTTAAAATTGTTCGTAAGCTGTTATATAGGTACATCACCACTCACCAACCCCTTAGCAACGAATACCACGAAGCCATACCCACTATAACCGTTACTACCGGCAATCTTTACTTTTTTAAGGTTTTCATTTGAAGAGTTGTAATCTACTTGATGATAGTTTTATAAACCACTACGACCCACTACAGATCATATACAC
The DNA here is from genome assembly GCA_014155875.1 of Cepaea nemoralis. Lineage (NCBI taxonomy): Eukaryota > Metazoa > Mollusca > Gastropoda > Stylommatophora > Helicidae > Cepaea > Cepaea nemoralis. The sequence continues at coordinate 7,225 of JACEFZ010025424.1, forward strand.
GCCATATATACCTTTTTACTTATTATAATTTTCATATGACACCCAGCGCGGTTCGAGACTTCGACCCACCTAACCCCACCACAGTACTCGTCAATAACCGGACTAGTGATCACTCAGCAATGACTGGCCATGTGGTTACTACAAGACACTGCTTTACTGGGGTCGACCGCTCCACGCGACCGGTCGGCAGCGCTTGCTCCTGCGCCCGCCGCCCGCCCCGCGCGCCTCTGCTTGTCTTTTATTTTAATTTTATTTTTTACAATTAGTTAAAATATTATACACACAACTCAGTTATCTGCTCTTAGAAAAACACGTCTTTTATTAGAATTATCGACCCTTACATATGACCTAGATACCCAACCCTACCCAACCCGCTCTGGCCCCGAGCTGGATTGGGGGCAATCCAGCGAGGTCAATCCATAAAGTATAATTAGGAGCAGACAAAAACCCTAACCCCTAAACCCTAACCCTAACCCCTAACCCTAACCCCAAACCCTAACCCCTAACCCCTACCCTAACCCTAACCCTAACCCTAACCCCAAACCCTAACCCCTAACCCCTAACCCCAATCCAGCTGGATTGGGGTCAATCCAGCACCACAATCCAGAAAAACGACTCAGTTACCCGCTATCCTACTACTCGTGAAGCGTGGACAATGAGTAGAGAAGGTGAAAAACATTGATAGCTTTGGAAATGTGGTTTCTGAGGAGAATGCAAAGAATACCATGAACATAAAAATCAATGACCAAGTACTACGAGAAACAAATGAAAATCGTAAACTGGTTAGAGAAATGAGACGTAAACAGTCGAACTATTTTGGACATGTTATAAGAAGAAATCATTTGGAGAACTTGGTGACACTAGGCAATATCAAGGGAAAGAGAACAAGGGGAAGACAGAAAAGTAAATACCATGATGGCTTGACCACGAGGCATGGTCGAGACAGGAACACTGAGCTGATCCACGACTCTAGTGATCGAGTGAAATGGCGAATCATGACCGCCCACTCTAATCGGGAGGTATTGAGAAGCACATTCTTTTTATTTTTGCCCTCGCTCGTTTTGACCTCAAGCGTAGTCCATATACACTGTTTATGGTAGTGATGTACTGAATTTTGCATGTGGATTAGCTTTCCCTATTAACAGTGTCCCTCGCCATCAGGCGAACCCACTCCGACTTCAGAGGTAGAAGCACATTCTAATACGCCTGTTGGCAAGACACTTGATGATGCTGATATAATTGACCCTGAACACACGGAGTTCCAAATGATATTTACAACAGAATTAAAGTAGTCATATCTGAGGCCTTTAGAAATAGATAATACCCGTTTTTGATCAGCATGAAACATATTTTCATAAGCATTGATTAACTTTCATAACGGAGAAAAAAAAAGAAGTAGTCCTAAGAAGACACACAAGACAAAGTGAAAGAAACAATAAAACATAAAAAACAAATAAAAAAGATTCAAGCTATAAATAAACGAGGTTTCGAACTTGCAGCCTCCAATGTAGATAGATGGTCTATCGTGTCTTCTTATCACCGCTTCTTTCCTTTCATTATTAAGATTACTGATAAATAATTATGAATTTATTTCTCATGTTATTTCGAAGGAGCGAACGAACGAATTTTCATAGGGTTGATAACAGAGCACTCAGGCATGACTAACACTGTCCTTCAGAACTCTCTCCTTTCGTACGTTACTTCATCCATTCATCACTTATGAGGCTAATTTTAGGCAGCATCAACCATTACAATATGCGTTATAAACGCGTCAATCAATCAACAATCAATCAATCAATCAATCAATCAATCAATCAGGTGCCGTCTCCGCAATGAAGGTTGGCTACAGTGGATCTCCAACACTGTCTGCCTGTCCCCCAGACTGTACATTCTGTCAGGCTGATGTTCGTCCATCTCTTGATGTTATCTTCCCACTTGTATCATAAACGCGTGGGAAATGTATTTAAAAAAAATTCATTGCTAAATGACTCACTAATATTAATTGATATTTTTTTAAAAAGTTGCATATCCCTTACAATACGTTGCAGTCAACACCATAATTTTTCAGCTGCAGTGGATGTACTAGGAAAGTTTTACGTTCAGTAGTTTGCCATTCCTTTCTGAACGACCGGCTCCCATACCAACACGTTACAACACAACGCGACACGTCTGCTGCACAAATCGGTCGCAGCTAAGTTTCGAACGCCTGGTAAGCGGCTCAAGAACCGCGTTCGCAGGCCTTTGGCCACGGAGCCGGCCAATTAAAATATATTTTAATTGAAATAGCAATTGTTATTAACTATTGGGATGTACCGTACCACACGGAGAAGAATGATTAGCATACTATGATTGATGAACGGCCTTTGAGGTTTCCAAGCAATTAGTCTTTCCTTGATTTACCTATTGACCGGCGTGGCAGCTGGAAATCTGTCGTGCCAAAATCCAACAGAGATAACAAGTGACGTTTCCATTCCTGTGCTAAGGCCGACCTAATCGATTTTCATTGTTGCCGCCTGCATGCTCACTCGTACATGCGTCTGGTTAACATCGATCGCACGCGTTCCATGGAAGTGTGTGTACAGGCAGGTGAAGGATAGATTTAGGTTAATGGCTTAATACTGGTGTGTTTTATTTCACATTCAATTCGTTGAATACTCCATAAACATCTGCTTATAACTTCCAAGTTATCAGTCTCTCTCTCAGCTAGGAGAAGAAACACGCCGCTATATTCAAAGCTGCAGGTGTAACTAGATTAATCACGAAAGTCATAAGAAAAAGGTACACAGTTTATGGGAAATGACAAAAGCCATTGTGATATGGGAAAATTATCATAGCGTGTGTATGTGTGTTGGGGGTGGGAGGGAAGGAGGGGGGGGGGGGGTATACTCGACAAGAAACGCAGAGGAAGGCAGAGACATGTGTCTTTGGGACACCTAAACAGCTGGCCAGCCAATAATAATTAAACCAGCATGAAGTTAATTAAAACATCACATGTTAGAGGGAAAGGAGAGTCATGATTGCCAATGTTTGCTTCAGACAAGATACTTAACGTAGGATTTATATTCATTCATTCATTCATTCAGTAGCATGTCCTTTGCAGAACCTCGCTGCCATAACAACCTTCCGGAAAACGTCACGATCACAAGCAAGATGTCCCGCGTCTGATACACCCATCTGGAGATCAACCGCCACATCCTGCACCCATCTTCTCTCTGGCCTTCCTCTTCCTCTCTTCCCAGGCATATATCCTTCCAATATTGTTCTCTCCAAACTTTCGTGACGTTTCAAGTGACCAAAATATTTCAATTTATATACGTAAAGGAAATAATCTTCTCTCTCTCTCTCTCTCTCTCTCTCTCTCTCTCTCTCTCTCTCTCTCTCTCTCGCTCATACACACACACCCACACACACATACACACACACACACACACATACACACATACACACACACACACACACCAACATAATGTCAACTGTTACTTCTGTTCTTCTTTAACTATTCTATCTAAAGAAAACAAATATGAATAAATTCGAAAGTAAAGTCATATTTAGTTGACATAATTGCGAGTGAATAGGTTATATCTATGTCCTGTACATATCTTGTATCTATCTTCTATTGTTACAATCACAGAGGTTTGCTAGTCTCCCTATTGAGTGTTTGGTGCTAACCCCATAATGTAGTCCAACTAGCGTTCGATGGATAACGTGGTTAATGTCACGCCAGCCGCCATCACTGTCCAGGAAGTTAATGGAGCCTATTCAAGCCTGGATCAACCTGGAAGCTCAAACCAATCAATTAAACAAATTCCCGGCCTCGATGGGGACTCTAACGCATGCTCGCCAGGCAAGTGTGTTAGCTAATGAGCTACAGTTGCTGCCATATCGAAGATAGTTGGCTTACGAACAGCTTCATGTCTCGGAAAGTTAAATATTGTGGCCATGTTAAACGGAACAATGGCTTAGATAGATCATATATAGATAGAACATACATGGATAGAGCATACATGGATAGAACATACATGGGTAGAACATACATGGGTAGAACATGCATGGGTTGAACATACATGGGTAGAACATACATGGATAGAGCATACATAGGTAGAACATACATGGGTAGAACAAACATGGGTAGAACATACATGGGTAGAACATACATGGATAGAACATACATGAATCGAAAATACATGAACAGAACATACATAGATAAAACATACATGGATGTAACATACATGGATAGAACATACATAGATAAAACATACATAGATATAACATACATGGATAGAACATACATGGATAGACCATACATAGATAAAGCGTCCTTAGATAGAACATACATGAATAGAACATATATAGATATAACATACATGGGTAGAACATACATGGATAGAACATACATAGATGATACATACATGGATAGAACATACATGGATAGAACATACATAAATATAACATACATGGGTAGAACATACATGGATAGAACATACATAGATAAAACATACATGGATGTAACATACATGGATATAACATACATGGATAGAACATACATGGATAGAACATACATGGATAAAACATACATGGATAGAACATACATGACTAGAACATACATAGATAAAACATACATGGATGTAACATACATAGATATAACATACATGGATAGAACATACATGGATAGAACATACATGGATAGAACATACATGGATAGAACATACATAGATAGAACATACATGGATAGAACATACATAGATAAGACATACATGGGTAGAACATATATAGATATACCATACATGGATAGAACATACATGGATAGAACATATATAGATATACCATACATGGATAGAACATACATGGATAGAACATACATGGAAAGAACATATATGGATAGAACATGCATAGATAAAACATACACGGATAGAACATACATGGATAGAACATACATGGATAGAACATACATGGATCGAACATACATGGATAGAACATATATGGGTAGAATACACATGGATAGAATATACATGGATACAACATACATGGATAGAACATACATGGATAAAACATACATGGATGGCACGCATCCCGGGAGAAGAGGCCCAGGTCGACACATACAAAGGTGAACATAGGACAAAACATCCTGGATGTGATAATGCATTAGGCCGTGAGAGTGGTGAAGGAATCATAATTGCTCAGATCTGAGATCTGCAACGGATCCGATACATGGTGATTATAAAGACAGACAGCGATGACCGTGAAAGAAGGTAAGTCAGTAAAGTAAAGGCCCTGTTACGTCATAGAGCTGGCTACACCAATTTTGTTATAGACCATTCGGCTCTAGGTGCGTGATGTGGTCAGTATCACCTCAGCCACCTTTACTCTCCAGGACATCTCCAGGTACCCCTTGTTTGGCTGGTTCGACCTGGGGTGGGGGGAGGGGGGGGGGGGGGGGGGGGGGAGGAAATCAATTTCGAACATTCAAACTCGCTCCGGATCAAACCTATGAATGCCAAGCATTCTTTCTTTCTTTCTTTCTTTCTTTCTTTCTTTCTTTCTTTCTTTCTTTCTTTCTTTCTTTCTTTCTTTCTTTCTTTCTTTCTTTCTTGCTCTGTAGCATCTGGGAAGTTGTGAAAAAAGAAAAAACAGTAGACAGTCTCGATGTCTCACCTCGTGCAGGCACAGCCCACTCCGGCGTCTGTTGGTCACACCAAAAGCTCTCAGTAGTCCGTAGTGGTAGCAGGACATTGCAAGAGTGGTGGAGGTCTGCTGCTTACCACGGCCATGAAATACACGTCTCCCATCTCATAGTCAGGCAAGCGGCAAGTATCCTGCATTAGAGAATAAACTGTTACATTTGTTGTTTGTTTGTATATTTGTTAGTATCAAGTTTACGTTTGGTTGACCTCAGCGCCCAGGTTAATTTTAAAAATTCGTCTCTATGTCGATTCAAACACCTGAACCCTGTGCCGGTAGGCAAGTGTTTAGTCACAACGTTACCTCTGCTCTCATTACAATGTAAGTAACGTTTTTATTTTTATTGTATTTTTTAAAGTTAAAGAACATTGTTTTTATGACGTTACAATGGAAATAATACAAATGCTCAAAAGTTGATCTAGTACATTATTCCTTCATTGGTTCAGAAATATCATAATTCCTTCCTTTTTCTCAAGCTTAACCGGAAGCTGTTTTTAAAAAAAGTAACAACATATATGTTATCATAATCCCAGTTATCTTCTCACACATTGATGTCCTCAGGTGCCGCTTCTTCACCCGTCCAGTCTTCGATGTTAACTCTTAAAATTCGTCATCTTCTTCAAGTAGTACCAAATCTGGTTTGGTCGGATTGTCAACCAGGATGTTGCTTTCTTACACCTTAAATAGAACTAACTTGCTTTTTTGTCCCAAACATTCCCACGATGGTATTGAGTCACTATTTAGCTAAAGGCACGACTCTCTTTTAAAACAGCATAAGTAAACAGGTTCTAACCAATAAACGATCGCATAGATCTGAATGCAGAATGCAGCAAACAATAGACTGTTTAAAATGTAAATTTCATGCAGTTAAATTGTATTAAGTGCTAATGTCATCATGGTAATTCTAAATAGGAGAAGAATAGCAGCAAGGACATAATAAACAACATTAACAACATTGTATTGATCTTACACAGGTATTCAATACTTGTCTTCACCATACATTCAGAACACGGCGAAAAAATAACACAGCCAACATATGGAGGGAATTCTGGGAAGGTAGAGACAACACTAACATATATCGATCTGGTGGCTGCGATGATTGCTCCTGCCAGCCGCAGGGCTTTAGGCCGTTGATAAAACCTCATGTAGACAAATGGGCAGGGGCGTAGTCGTGCCAAGGCGCTCCAAGGCGCCACTTCAGTATTTTTTATGTAAGGTAACCAGGGCACTCACTTCCTCACACAATGACAGCAAACAGTTTTTAAAATATGTTCTTTATTTAAAATTAATTTGTTATGTGTAAAAAAGAAACAAAAAATTAATTGCGTGTCCTTTGCATGACGTTGCAGGCATATCCAACCCCCTTTTGGGTGTTTGTGATTTGCTAGGCAATTTTACATTTTACTTTCAACAGTTTGCCATTGCTTTTTGAACAAAAGTCAACATTTACGTTCAAATGACCGGCGTATGGAAAGAACCCACTGCGTAGCCTCAGAAGGGAAAGTTTAGTCTCGTTAAACCTCCAGACCAGCAATAATTGAGGCAGCTACCAGTCAGTATTTTTATTTTGCGCCTACTCACTTTGAACTCAAGCGTTGCCCATACACTCTACTTCCGGTAGCACTGGGCTGAATTTTACGTTTGGATTAGCTTTCCCTATTATATCATTATCATCAAGTGCCCTGCCAGCTGGCGTAGGCATTTATAGCTCTCCACAGATCTCGGTCTTTGGTGTTCTGGATCAACTCTGCTGATGGTATTCCTCCATGCCACTGTCTCAATCCATCCAGCATAATTTCTCTAGGTCTGCCTCTGCCTCTCTTCCCCTCGATCTTTCCAGTTGTCATGATGTTCTCCAATGCCTCTCTTTCATCACATGACCGCCTATTATATATATATATATATATATATATATATATATATATATATATATATATATATATATAGAGAGAGAGAGAGAGAGAGAGAGGAGAAGGCAGTGTGAGAAGATTCTTGACAGTCTTTGTCATGGCAAATTTCAACACACAAATTGATCCATGCCGTCGGAGATTGTAATTTTTGGAGAGGCATGATCGCCCACGCCAGCAGGCATGATTGCCCTCGCCAGCCGGCAAGTCACTGGACGATATATATATATATATATATATATATATATATATATATATATATATATATATATATATATATATATACCTAACGCGGTTTGTAATACCCGCTTTCGGAACACAACTGCACGCGATTTGGCAGCAGACCGCGTTGCGATGATTTTGCGTTGGTATCGGTGCCGGTCGTTCAGAAAGCAATGCCAAACTACTGAACGTAAACTTGCAAAGAGATCACAGCGGCAGAAATGCTGAGAGAGAGAGAGAGAGAGAGAGAGAGAGAGAGAGAGAGAGAGAGAGAGAGAGAGAGAGAGAGAGAGAGAGAGAGAGAGACAGACAGACAGACAGACAGACAGACAGACAGACAGAAAGAGAGAGAGAGAGAGAGAGAGAGAGAGAGAGAGAGAGAGAGAGAGAGAGAGACAGACAGACAGACAGACAGACAGACAGAAAGAGAGAGAGAGAGAGAGAGAGAGAGAGAGAGAGGAGAGAGAGAGAGAGAGAGAGAGAGAGAGAGAGGAGAGTTAGTACAAATTTTACATCTCAATATATTCTTTCTACCGGAACAGTAAATAATTACGTATGCAATAATTTAAATCTGAGTAAAAGATGCTGCGCCTTGTGTGTGATGGCATGAATTAAGTAAACCTTTCACTGTCCCATGGAATGCACGCAAACCGAGATAATGCTAGCAGCACCATAACCCGGTAGCAGACACTCCCTATCGCTCGCTACAACATTGTGTGTTATCAACTGTCTTCGGCTTGCACCTCTTTGTTTACATTTCTTCTTCCTCATCCTAGTAAGTCAAGGGAGACAATCAAATGTTGTACTATATTGTCAACTCGGCATTGCACCATCTGTTGTTACATTTCTTCTTCCTCATCCTAGTAAGTCGAGAATCAAGTTAAAAT
>JACEFZ010025425.1:0-11968 GCA_014155875.1 Cepaea nemoralis
TGGTCATGGTGTGAATAAAGCTGTTGTTGTAGAACATGTCCCGGGGGCTGTTGTAATAAAGCTGTTGTTGTAGAACATGTCCCGGGGGTCGGGTGAAAAATTTTTTTTTAAAAATGTCCCGGGGGTCATGTTGGAATAAAAGGGGGAAAACTGTTTGGGGGTTTTTTTGTTGGGCTGTTTGGTGTTAAAAAGGGTTGTAGAAAATGTCCCTGTGGTCATGTTGTGAATAAAGCTGTTGTTGTAGAACATGTCCCGGGGGTCATGTGTGAATAAAGCTGTTGTGAAACATGTCCCGTGGTCATGGTGTAATAAAACTGTTGTTGTAGAACATGTCCCGTGGTCATGGTGTGAATAAAGCTTTGTTTAAACATGTCCGGGGGTCAGTTTGAATAAAGGGTTTTTTAGAACATGTCCCTGTGGTCATGGGTGAATAAAGCTGTTGTTGTAGAACATGTCCTGAGGGATGGGGGTTAAACTTTTTGTGCATGTTAGGGTTTTGTGAATAAACTTTGTGTAGAAAGTGGGTGTATTTTTGGGTTTTTGTAAAAAAATGTTGAGGCATGTTTGGTGCTGTTTTTATAAACTGTGGGGGCATGTTAATGCTGTTTTTGAAACTGTGGGGGCATGGTGTGTAAAAATGTTTTTTAAACTTTGTGGCATGTTGGTGTTTGTTGTGAATACCCTTGGGTTTTTGTGAAAAAGCTGTTGTTGTGAAAGGTGTGTTGTGAAAAACCCATTGTTGTGAAAACTGTTGTTGTGAACATGGGGTATGTTGTGAAAAACTGTTGTTGTAAAATGTTGAGGCATGTGGTGGGTGGTTTTTTAAAAGTCCTGTTTGTAAAACATGTGCTCCCGGTGGTCATGTTTGAATAAACTGTTGTAGAACATGTCCCTGTGGTCTGTGTTGTGAATAAAGCTGTGTTGTAGAACATGTCCCTGTGGTCATGTTTTGAATAAAGCTGTTGTAGAAACATGTCCCTGTTGTGGTCATGTTGTGAATATAAAGTTGTTGTAGAAACATGTCCCTGTGGTCATGTAGTGAATAAAGCTGTTGTTGTAGAACATGTCCCTGTGGTCATGTTGTGAATAAAGCTGTTGTAGAAACATGTCCCTGTGGTCATGTAGTGAATAAAGCTGTTGTTGTTAGAACATGTCCCTGTGGTCATGTAGTTGAATAAAAGCTGTTGTTGTAGAACATGTCCCTGTGGTCATGGTGTGAATAAAGCTGTTGTTGTAGAACATGTCCCGGTGGTCATGTTGTGAATAAAGCTGTTGTAGAAACATGTCCCTGTGGTCATGTAGTGAATAAAGTTGTTATAGAAACATGTCCCTGTGGTCATGTAGTGAATAAAGCTGTTGTTGTAGAACATGTCCCTGTGGTCATGTTGTGAATAAAGCTGTTCTTCTAGAAACATGTCCCTGTGGTCATGTAGTGAATAAAGCTGTTGTTGTAGAACTATGTCCCTGTGGTCATGTAGTGAATAAAGCTGTTGTTGTAGAACATGTCCCTGTGGTCATGTTGTGAATAAAGCTGTTGTTGTAGAACATGTCCCGGTGGTCATGGTGTGAATAAAGCTGTTGTAGAAACATGTCCCAGTGGTCATGGTGTGAATAAAGCTGTTGTTGTAGAACATGTCCCTGTGGTCATGGTGTGAATAAAGCTGTTGTTGTAGAACATGTCACGGTGGTCATGTTGTGAATAAAGCTGTTGTTGTAGAACATGTCCCTGTGGTCATGGTGTGAATAAAGCTGTTGTTGTAGAACATGTCCCTGAGGTCATGGTGTGAATAAAGCTGTTGTTGTAGAACATGTGCCGGTGGTCATGGTGTGAATAAAGCTGTTGTTGTAGAACATGTCCCTGAGGTCATGTTGTGAATAAAGCTGTTGTTATAGAACATGTCCCGGTGGTCATGGTGTGAATAAAGCTGTTGTTGTAGAACATGTCCCGGTGGTCATGGTGTGAATAAAGCTGTTGTTGTAGAACATGTCCCTGTGGTCATGGTGTGAATAAAGCTGTTGTTGTAGAACATGTCCCTGTGGTCATGTTGTGAATAAAGCTGTTGTTGTAGAACATGTCCCGGTGGTCATGTTGTGAATAAAGCTATTGTTGTAGAACATGTCCCTGTGGTCATGGTGTGAATAAAGCTGTTGTTGTAGAACATGTCCCGGTGGTCATGTTGTGAATAAAGCTGTTGTTGTAGAACATGTCCCGGTGGTCATGGTGTGAATAAAGCTGTTGTTGTAGAACATGTCCCGGTGGTCATGTTGTGAATAAAGCTGTTTGTAGAAACATGTCCCTGTGGTCATGTAGTGAATAAAGCTGTTGTTGTAGAACATGTCCCTGTGGTCATGTAGTGAATAAAGCTGTTGTTGTAGAACATGTCCCTGTGGTCATGTTGTGAATAAAGCTGTTGTTGTAGAACATGTCCCGGTGGTCATGGTGTGAATAAAGCTGTTGTAGAAACATGTCCCAGTGGTCATGGTGTGAATAAAGCTGTTGTTGTAGAACATGTCCCTGTGGTCATGTTGTGAATAAAGCTGTTGTTGTAGAACATGTCCCTGTGGTCATGTTGTGAATAAAGCTGTTGTTGTAGAAACATGTCCCTGTGGTCATGTTGTGAATAAAGCTGTTGTTGTAGAACATGTCCCTGAGGTCATGTAGTGAATAAAGCTGTTGTTGTAGAACATGTCCCTGAGGTCATGTTGTGAATAAAGCTGTTGTTGTAGAACATGTCCCTGTGGTCATGTGTGAATAAAGCTGTTGTTGTAGAACATGTCCCTGAGGTCATGTTGTGAATAAAGCTGTTGTTGTAGAACATGTCCCGGTGGTCATGGTGTGAATAAAGCTGTTGTTGTAGAACATGTCCCTGTGGTCATGGTGTGAATAAAGCTGTTGTTGTAGAACATGTCCCTGTGGTCATGTTGTGAATAAAGCTGTTGTTGTAGAACATGTCCCTGTGGTCATGTTGTGAATAAAGCTGTTGTTGTAGAACATGTCCCTGTGGTCATGTTGTGAATAAAGCTGTTGTTGTAGAACATGTCCCTGTGGTCATGTTGTGAATAAAGCTGTTGTTGTAGAACATGTCCCGGTGGTCATGTTGTGAATAAAGCTGTTGTTGTAGAAACATGTCCCGGTGGTCATGTTGTGAATAAAGCTGTTGTTGTAGAACATGTCCCTGATGGTCATGTTGTGAATAAAGCTGTTGTTGTAGAACATGTCCCTGTGGTCATGTTGTGAATAAAGCTGTTGTTGTAGAACATGTCCCTGTGGTCATGTTGTGAATAAAGCTGTTGTTGTAGAACATGTCCCTGTGGTCATGTAGTGAATAAAGCTGTTGTTGTAGAACATGTCCCTGTGGTCATGTTGTGAATAAAGCTGTTGTTGTAGAACATGTCCCTGTGGTCATGTTGTGAATAAAGCTGTTGTTGTAGAACATGTCCCGGTGGTCATGTTGTGAATAAAGCTGTTGTTGTAGAACATGTCCCTGATGGTCATGTTGTGAATAAAGCTGTTGTTGTAGAACATGTCCTAGTGGTCATGTGTGATGAATAAAGTTTGTTGTAGAAACATGTCCCTGTGGTATGTAGTGAATAAAGCGGTTGTTGTAGAAACATGTCCCTGTGGTCATGTTGTGAATAAAAGCGTGTGTTGTAGAAACATGTCCCTGTGGTCATGTAGTGAATAAAGCTGTTGCTGTAGAACATGGTCCCTTTGGTCATGGTAGGTGAAATAAAGCTGATTGTTGTCGAACATGGTCCCTGTCGGTCATGGTTGTGAATAAAGCTGTTGTTGTAGAACATGTCCCGGCTGGTCATGTTTGTGAATAAAGCTGTTGTGAGAAACCAGTCCCTGTGGTTCATGTAGTGAATAAAGTTGTTGATAGAACCATGTCCCTGTGGTCATGTAGTGAATAAAAGCTGTTGGTTTGTAGAACATGTCCCTGTGGTCAGGTTTGTGAATAAAGCTGTTAGTTGTAGAACATGTCCCTGTGGTCCTGTAGTGAAATAAAGGCTGTTGTGTGAACCATGTCCCTGTGGTCATGTCGTAGGACTAAAGCGTTGTTGTAGAACATGTTCCCTGTGGTCATGTTGTGAATAAAGCTGTTGTTGTAGAACATGTCCCTGTGGTCATGGTAGTGAATAAAGCTGTTGTTGTAGAACATGTCCCTGTGGTCATGTAGTGAATAAAGCTGTTGTTGTAGAACATGTCCCTGTGGTCATGGTGTGAATAAAGCTGTTGTTGTAGAACATGTCCCGGTGGTCATGTTGTGAATAAAGCTGTTGTAGAACATGTCCCTGTGGTCATGGTAGTGAATAAAGCTGTGTTGTAGAAACATGTCCCTGTGGTCATGGTAGTGAATAAAGCTGTTGTTGTAGAACATGTCCCGGTGGTCATGTTGTGAATAAAGCTGTTGTTGTAGAACATGTCCCTGTGGTCATGTTGTGAATAAAGCTGTTGTTGTAGAACATGTCCCTGATGGTCATGGTAGTGAATAAAGCTGTTGTTGTAGAACATGTCCCTGTGGTCATGGTGTGAATAAAGCTGTTGTTGTAGAACATGTCCCTGTGGTCATGGTGTGAATAAAGCTGTTGTAGAAACATGTCCCCATGTGGTCATGGTGTGAATAAAGCTGTTGTTGTAGAACATGTCCCGGTGGTCCATGGTGTGAAATAAAGCTGTTGTTGTAGAACATGTCCCTGTGGTCATGGTTGTGAATAAAGCTGTTGTTGTAGAACATGTCCCTGTGGTCCATGGTGTGATAAAAGCTGTTGTTGTAGAACATGTCCCGTGGGTCATGGTGTGAATAAAAGCTGTTTGTTGTAGAACATGTCCCGGTGGTCATGGTGTGAATAAAGCTGTTTGTAGAAACATGTCCCAGTGAGTCATGTTGTGAATAAAGCTGTTGTTGTAGAACATGTCCCGGATGGTCATGTTGTGAATAAAGCTGTTGTAGAACATGTCCCTGTGGTCATGTAGTGAATAAAGTTGTTGTAGAAACATCTGTGGTCATGTGTGAATAAAGTGTTGTTGTGAAAAAGCCCTGTTGGTCATGTGTGATAAGTGTTGTTGTAGAACATAACTGTTGTATGTAGTGAATAAAGCTGTTGTTGTAGAACATGCCTGTGGTTGTGTGAAAAAGCTGTTGTGTCATGTCCGTGGTCATGTTGTGAATAAAGCTGTTGTTGTAGAACATGTCCCGTGGGCATGGTGTGAATAAACTGTCTGTGGTCATGGGCATGTGTAAAAGCTGTTGTTTGAACATGTCCCTGTGGTCATGTTGTGAATAAAGCTGTTGTTGTAGAACATGTCCCTGTGGTCATGTTGTGAATAAAGCTGTTGTTGTAGAACATGTCCCTGTGGTCATGGTGTGAATAAAGCTGTTGTTGTAGAACATGTCCCTGTGGTCATGGTGTGAATAAAGCTGTTGTTGTAGAACATGTCCGTGGTCATGGTGTGAATAAAGCTGTTGTTGTAGAACATGTCCTGGGGTCATGTTGTGAATAAAGCTGTTGTTGTAGAACATGTCCCGATGGTCATGTTGTGAATAAAGCTGTGTTGTAGAACATGCCCGTGGTCATGTGTGAAGAAAGCTGTTGTAGAACATGTCCCTGTGGTCATGTGTGAATAAGCTGTTGTGTAGAACATGTCCCTGTGGTCATGTTGTGAATAAAGCTGTTGTTGTAGAACATGTCCCTGTGGTCATGTTTGAAAAAAGCTGTTGTTGTAGAACATGTCCCTGTGGTCATGTTGTGAAAAAAGCTGTTTTTAAGACATATTTTGTGTTTTTTATGTAGTGAATAAGCTTTTGTTGTAGAACATGTCCCCTGTGGTCATTTTGTGAAAAAAGCTATTGTTGTAAACATATACCTAGGTCAGTTGTGAAAAGCTGTTCTTGTTAACATTTTCCCGTGGCATGTTGTAAATAAGCTTTTTTGTAGAACATGTCCTGGGGTCATGTTGTGAATAAACTTTCTTGAAGACATATGTTGTGTTATTATGTAGTGAATAAAGCTTTGTTGTAGAACAGTCCCTGTGGTCATGTTGTGAATAAAGCTTTGTTGTAAACATGTCCCTGTGGTCATGTTGTGAATAAAGCTGTTCTTGAAGACATATGTTAGTGTTATTATGTAGTGAATAAAGCTGTTGTTGAGAATGTCCCTGGGTCATGTTGGGGAAAAGCTTTGTTGTAGAACATGCCCCTGTGGTCATTTTAAAAAAAGCTGTTTGTAGAACTTTTTTGAGGTCATGTTGTGAATAACTTTGTAAAAAATTTCCCTATTGTTTTTGTGAATAACAATCAACAAGGAAGACAATGAAATGCCCGAAAATGGAATATCTTGGCTCTAACATGAAAAACAGGGTGCTTTTTAAAATGAAATAAAACACAGACCGGCCAAATGGGTACAAGCGCCCGTTCTTAAACATCCTATGTGCTGATGGGGGGTCGGGGGCTCAACCTCTACCGTGTCAGTTGTTTTCTCACCCTTTGCTTGGGGACAAAAATTACAAGTACCTCAGAAGTCAGACTTGGGGCACTGATAGAGGGGGATGCTGGTAACAGGGGACTAATCCCCACGAAAACACCGTCCATACTATAGAAGTAGGACTACGCTGGAGTTCAAAGCAAGTGAGTGCACAAAAGCATGTTCCCCAAAATGCAGAGCTAAAGGGTATCGGGAAACAGGATCACATTTAATGAGACATGCCCCTTTCCCTGTGTACATAGGAATGGTCATGGACAATGTCACAACAATGCAGGATCAATATATCAGGAACAGGATCCATTTGTAAGAATATGCTTTTTTCCCTTTCCCTAACTATGGAGTGGTCAGGGACATGTCCAAAAATGCGGAATAAACAATACAGGAACGGGATCACTTTTGTGAGAACAGCTTTTTTCCCTTGCTAACTAAGGAAGTGAGTCGGGACAATGTCACCATGCGGAATCAACAGTATCAGGAAGGATCACATATTTTGAACATGCTTCTTTCCGTCCTAATATAAGGAAGTGGTCATGGACAATGTCACATTCACTAAAACAACAAAATGCAAGCATGTCGCAACAATGCGGGGCTCAACGGATTGGAACGGATCAATAAAATCAAATAAAATCAACTTTATTAGGGTAGGTTTATTAGGGTCACATTTGTGAAAACATGCTTCTTTCCTGTGCTAACATATGGACATGTCACATTCACTAAAACAGAATGCAGGCATGTCACAACAATGCAGGGGATCAACAGTATTAGGAACAGGATCACATTTGTGAGAACATGCTTCTTTCCAGTGCTAACATATGGAAGTGATCATGGAAAATGTCACATTCACTAAAAGAAAAGAAGAAAACCAAAGCTCCTGAGCTGAAGTGCTACAGAAAAGTCTGTAGAATAGCGTGGCCAAAGCAGAAGACAAATAATGATATTCTACAAGACCTGGACATCAAAGACAGCTGGCTCACCAACTGCATCCTGTCTCTGACACTGACATTACTGGCTATATTCAACTTCACAAGGCTGGGAAAGAATGGGGGAGCAAGGCATAGTCACTGGAAGCGGAGGCAGTGGTCCACCAGCACCAGCATGGACATGGACACAGGTCATGGCAGACAGCTTGGGTAGGAGGGTGTAATGCATCCAGATGGGAAGAGACTGAGAGACCTGTTGGCAGAAGTTGAGAGCAACACTCAGCACAGGTCCTGCTTCATGCCGGTGATCATGTAGTCAATAAAGCTGCTGCCACAGAAATGGGAAGCTTGGAGTGTGCATGGGCACAGCTGTGGTTTCAGACACATGAAGCTGGTACAGTGAAGTGTTTTGGTTATGCCAAAAGTAACTATTTACGGAGTACTGCTGAGATGAGTACATGCATGACATATTGACAGATGGTGCGACTGTAAAATCTGGAATAGCTGTGAAGTGTGGCCCAGACATCAATGTGACATGTTTATTACTGTGAGCGGAGGTAGGTGCTGAGTTTTCCATAGGAGATAGTTGTTGTATGACGCGGGTAAGCCAATGTGTCAGCCTCCATTCTGTGACAGAACTAAACAACCCAACCCTGAATGATGATTCTTGTTCAAACATCTTGTTCAGCATAGTGAAATTATGAAGGTGAAGGGCAGCAGGTTAAAAAGAGTACGGTCGTGGATGGGCCAAGCCGAAGACATTCTTCAACAGGTGTGTTCACTTGAGGACTTAGAACCTGGCGAGGAGTGGGTGCAAGTGCCAACAGATTTCTGCACATCCTTTTCAGTTTGCATCCAACTAGATAGAAAATGCAGACAAGAAAATCCGGCTGCTGTGGAGGCTGAAGTACAAGTGTTGATTTTCGAGAATTCACTAGACGGTGATGCTGTCATCTACACAGATGGGTCGGTCGTCCGACATGTGAGAAGCTCATGGGCCTTTACGGCTCGGGCCGGAGGGAGAATTGTGAAGGAGGACTCTGGTGCTTTCACTGAAACCACAAGTAGCCTGACTATGGAAGTCATGGCAGTAAGTAAAGCAATAACATGGCTCGAGACACAGACATTCACTAGGACATGTGTCCTTAGCGACTCAATGAACATGATCAAGAGGATAGAGGAGGGGTCGATCTGAAGAGAATGGTTGCTGCCTCTGGAGTGGTCTTGGCTGACAAAGATTAGTTTCATCTTCTTGCCAGGGCATGCGGGAGTACAAGGAAATGAGCGAGCTGACAAGCTCACAGGTGAGGCTGCGGTGGAGGGCGGACGCGCCATGGACCAGGTTGACATTCTGAATGCTCTACGAGAAGTAAGACTTTTGCGTGAACCAAGTGATGACTGTGAATCTACAACCATGGCCAGACTGCGAGAACAGCAAATTAAAAGAGGGGTGGCCAAACAAGAACACTACGCAGGAAGCCAAAGAAGATTGATAAACCAACACAGAACTGGTGTCGTTAGTCGTTACACGCTGCAGCATTTGCTGAGGGGATCCGAACACTTATGGACTGAATGGTTCGATGTGCAATGAGAATGATCTTTCGACTAACTAACTAACTAATCTTGTTCAAACTATGAGACAAGGCAAACAACAAGAACACATCATGGACACATCAGTAACTTGATCTGTCACAATCAACAAGACCTGTGTTACTGGCTATTCTTTATGTCAGTCAGTTAACATGACATGTGTCTTTGGCTTATCCTAAGGGTAGAGAAGCAAACACTGAGAGAACATCCGATGGTAGAGGAGCAAACCTGAGAGAATACCCTGCCTTGTGGACTGTCTAGAGAACCCGATGGTAGAGGAGCAAACACTGAGAGAACATCCTTCCTTGTGGACTGTCTAGAGAACCCGATGGTAGAGGAGCAAACCTGAGAGAATACCCTGCCTTGTGGACTGTCTAGAGAACCCGATGGTAGAGGAGCAAACCTGAGAGAATACCCTGCCTTGTGGACTGTCTAGAGAACCCCATGGTAGAGGAGCAAACACTGAGAGAACATCCTTCCTTGTGGACTGTCTAGAGAACACCCTGCCTTGTGGACTGTCTAGAGAACCTGATGGTAGAGGAGCAAACACTGAGAGAACACCCTGCCTTGTGGACTGTCTAGAGAACCCGATGGTAGAGGAGCAAACACTGAGAGAAAATCCTTCCTTGTGGACTGTCTAGAGAACACCCTGCCTTGTGGACTGTCTAGAGAACCCGATGGTAGAGGAGCAAACACTGAGAGAACATCCTTCCTTGTGGACTGTCTAGAGAACACCCTGCCTTGTGGACTGTCTAGAGAACCTGATGGTAGTAGAGCAAACACTGAGAGAACACCCTACCTTGTGGACTGTCTAGAGAACCTGATGGTAGAGGAGCAAACACTGAAGAGAAAACCCTGCCTTGGGGCTAAAAGTTTTTCGAAGGGTTGACACACCTGCCCCCCTAGAAACACTCACCGGCATGGAACTAACTCATGAAGTTAGACAAAGTACAACTGTAAGAACATGAAGTCCAGAAGCAGACAAGAAGTGAGACAAGAATGCTCTGCAGGAGGCCAAAAAGTTAAGTCAACCAACAAGAAATGGTGTCATCAACTTTCACACACTGAGGGAGAGCAGGGCATCCCAGCACTCATGGTTGCAGTGGTCTGATGCGCAGGGAGGATAATCTGCCAACTGACTAAACTGTAGAGAGAGAGAGAGAGAGAGAGAGAGAGAGAGAGAATAAAACAGATCATGTGGACCACAAAGAAGCTTATCGACTCTGATAGCTGATATGAAAAAAGATCGATAATGTGCATGATATGATGTTGTACTATTTAATGCCTTATAATGCTAACATGGAAAGATAAATTAATCATACAGGGAGGACATGGATGGAGCTGTGTGGGATAGTTGAGGATAGGAGGATATAGATAGAGCTGTGTGGGATAGCTGAGGATAGGAGGACATGGACAGGGCTGTGTGGGATAGTTGAGGACAGGAAGATATGGATAGAGCTGTATGGAATAGTTGAGGATAGGAGGACATGTACGAAGCTGTGTGGGATAGATGAGGATAGGAGGACTTGGACAGAGCTGTGTTGGATAGCTGGGGATAGGAGGACATGGGCAGAGTTGTGTGGGATAGCCAGGGATAGGAGGACATGGACAGGGCTGTGCGGGATAGCTGGGAATAGGACATGGGCAGAGCTGTGTGGGATAGCTGAGGACAGGAAGATATGGATAGAGCTGTATGGAATAGTTGAGGGTAGGAGGATATAGAGAGAGCTGTGTGGGATAGCTGAGGATAGGAGGACATGGACAGGGCTGTGTGAGATAGCTGGGGATAGGAGGACATGGGTAGAGTTGTGTGGGATAGCTGGGGAGTGGACATGGACAGGGCTGTGTGGGATAGCTGAGGATAGGAGGACATGGGCAGAGTTGTGTGGGATAGCCAGGGATAGGAGGACATGGACAGAGCTGTGTGGGATAGCTGAGGATAGGGGGATATGGATAGAGCTGCGTGGGATAGCTGAGGATAGGAGGACATGGACAGAGCTGTGTGGGATAGCCGAGGATAGGAGGACATGGATAGAGCTGTGCCTTTACAAGTCAGGTCTTAGATATGACTGAGCTAACGTATGACAGTAGACAGTACTACCTGCTTTCTATTAGCGCTGAATGTTGGGTGGCACTTACCAAACCCGACACTCCACATTGTGCCAACAGCTTCGGTGGAAGAGCACAATTGGGAGGGTACAAGCCTTATCCTGGTGCGTGGAAATACAATCTAAAGACAAAATGTCATGGCAGGGCAGACCAGTCCCTAAGCCTTGGTTGGCAGCTGGTCTAGGATCAAAGCTACGACAGGCGGACAGTTAGAGCATTGCTTTGCTGATTTGGCAGCTTCTGCAGCTTGTCTTGTTCCAGATGTATAGGTGTTAACTTTCCTCTGGAGTGAACTAGGCAGGCCCAGAGAGGGATCATGCTGCATGGGCAACACATGGTCTCTACATTTTAGCACAGGCTTTGTGCTATGCAGAGGCAATAACTCCATCCCTGGTCTTAACTGGTCTCGGAATCAAAGAGAGAGGCAACAGTTACGGGTTATAAGTCCCAGTCAGTTGGCGTAGACATGGGGCGCCACGCGTTGCCTCTGACGGTGGGAGACACCTACAGGTGTCACTGATCAGCTACCGCCCGCCTCAAGCTGGGCATCCCCCGGCCAATTGGGTGCTGATCCACCACAGCCTGCCTGCTTCAAAGGGTGCTTGGGGCTAGGACAAAATCTGAATTGCAGGCTGTAAAACCAATGCACCAGGCACTAATAAAAAAAAAGAAAAATAGAAACCTCAAGCTACGGCTTGCAACCTGGAACGTAAGAACCATGTGTCCAGGATTTTCCACTGACTGAATACTAACGATGTGAGAAAAAACAATGTGAAAAAAAAAATACATTCACTCTAGCTCAGATGGCGGCCTCTATAATGAAGATGAAGGCCAGACCAAAAATTAGGAGGGTATATCAGAGA
>JACEFZ010025427.1:0-15900 GCA_014155875.1 Cepaea nemoralis
GGGGTGCAAGCAACATTGGGTTTAAAAATTTGGTACTGAAGACACACATTTGACGGGGGAAAGATGTACATATATCTGGTGGAGTATGTAGTCACTCTGGGTTATGTGCACAGTGTTTTTTTGGTCTTTCCCTTTTCCCTGGGAGCTTCCATGAGATTTTGCTGGCCTGTAAACCCTGAGACAAAAATGTAGTGATAATGAACAACATGACAGTCTGTGTCACATTTACGAATAATACATTATTTTTTGCGGGCTCTTTTCTCTGTTGCCCTCATGTAGTCATGATTATGTTAAATCTTCTCTGGGTGACCTCATGAGCATGATTATGTTGATTTCTCTGGGGACCTCATGTAGTCATGATTTGTTGATTTCTCGGGGTGACCTTGTAGTCAGGTTATGTTGATCTTCTCGGGTGCCCTCATGTAGTCAGGTTTATGTTGATCTTCCGGGTGCCCTAAAGTATCAGGATTTTTGATCTTCTCTGGTTGACCTCATAGTCATGATTATGTTGATTTTTTTGGGTTGACTTATGAGTCATGATTATGTTATTTCTTGGGTGACCTCATGTAGTCATGATTATGTTGACCTCTCGGTTGACCTCATAAAGTCATGATTATGTTATCATCTCTGGTTTGACCCATGAAGTCATGATTATGTTGATCTTCTCCCCCTCAGAGTTTTTCCCAGAGTGTTCCGCCGGGAAACCTGCTGGGGCCAGCTTGTTCGGAACTTCCTGCGGCTGAAAGACATGAGGTCATAAAGTGTCCCCTTTCCCCAAACCCCAAGCTACCCCGAACACCAGCACCCCATGTGGTGAGTTTTTCTCTGTTGTCTGTCTCCGCGCCTCTCTTTCTCTTCTCTCTCTTCTTCTCTCTCTCTTCTCTCTCTCTCTCTTCCCCTCCTCTCTTTTTCCTCTCTCTCTCTCTCTCTCCCCTCTCCTCTCTCTCTCTCTCTCTCCCCTCGCACGCACAGCCGCGCTCACTCACACACACACACCCCCCTACATCACTTACTTACACTTATTTTACTTATTTACTTATACTTCTTTTTTTTTCGTTCGTTAAACCGAAAAGTCCTATTCAGTGCAGTCTCTTTGGGAAAGAGAAAAAAGATTTGGAGATTTACTGGAACCCTTCACTGTGGAGAGGTATTTGATTAATTGGTTGGTTATATCTTCCAATTGTTATGTTTAACGAGGTACCCAAATGTCTGAAAATGTGGTCTAGTCTAGTGTGTTTGTACGAGGGGGGGTCAATAAGAATACCTCTAATTTTAATTTCTTTAAAATAGCCAAAAAACAGATAACATTCACATTAAAATGAAGCCCTAAGTCTGTATTTAAAAAAATTATTTTCTTTATAGTTTTTGGCCATCTTTTTAAACAAGGGCATGTATCCCCCATGGAAAAACTTTTTTGCCCCTTTTCCAAAAACCACTGGTGTTCTGCCTTTTAAAGGGTCTCATTGTCCTCAAAGTGATGTCTCAAAGATCTTCTTTCAGTGGCCCAAACAGAGGGTCTGAGGGTGCTAAATCGGGACAGTAAGGGGGTGTAAAATGGCCAGCCAAATTCTCCAACGTATCAATGGGGAAATTAGCGGTATGTGGCATTATCGTGCTACAGAAGTGTAGTTCTCGGATCATTGAATGGGATAAACTCGTCGAAACGCCCTCTATATTTCTTCAAGTTTCAAGGTATTCAGTGTTTCCCTGTTCCAAGAAGTCGAAATAATAACAAATTTCCCATCCCAAAATACGGAGGCCCTGACCTTTCCTACAGATGTTGACATTTTGAACTTCTTTCTTGTTGGCGATGTTGTGTGAGTCTATTCCATCGACTACCTCTTGGATTCTGGTTCAAAGAAATGAACTCAAGTCTCATCACCTGTCACAATATTCGATAAAAACCCTTCTCCTTCCGTTTCGTAATGTGCACGAGGTTGGTGACTATGGTATACCTTACTTCTTTATGTCTGCCTGTCAACATTCTAGGTACCCACCGTGCACAGACCTTTGAATAACCCAGGTCTTTAATTATGGTCTGGGCACTGCCTTTACTAATAGACAACATGGAATACAGTTCGTCCAGTGTTACCCAACGGTCACCACAAATGATGTTATCAACTCAATGAATGTTGTGTAGAGTGTAGAGTCAAATACAGTTGACGGACGGCCAGTCCATTTTGCATCAGTCTGCGAGGATCGACCTACTTCAGCTTCGTCACAATGACGTACCCAACATCGAACAGTGCTAATACCCTCTCAAATGTTCGTGGATGCGAATCGGGGTCTCGCCTTCAGCATTGAGGTATTCTGTGACATTACATTGCTTTAACCAAACTTCTTTGATGACCATTTTAAACCGTTACTGTCACGCAACCTGTGACTGAAAAAGGATGGTAGTGATACATAGTGCAGAAGTGTGTTTGAGGAATCCTGCTAAATTAATAAATTGCACACCTATAAAGTATTTACATAGATAAACAATAGTAGGCATTACTTATTGACCGTCTAGTGTGTTGTACATGAGGTGAGCTCTCTATAATGTTGCCCCTATACTGTCTCCACTAGGCAAGCCTGGGATCTGGCACTGGATCTTTGTCTACAGCAGCTGACAGTTAAGCCCGTAACTGACAGCATGAACTTCATTCACAGCACATTCTTTGGTGAGCAGCTGACAGCATTCAAAGTCTGGCTGGACAATGGCTCCGAGTCGCGGCGGCCACCTGAACAGTTGCCCATAGTTTTACAAGTCAGTCATTTGTGTGTTGTGCCAGGGTGGGAGATACATATGTTCTTGTTTTTATTGTGGCTGTCAGTTGCCCATAGTTTTACAAGTCAGTCATTTGTGTGTTGTGCCAGGGTGGGAGATACATATGTTCTTGTTTTTATTGTGGCTGTCAGTTGCCCATAGTTTTACAAGTCAGTCATTTGTGTGTTGTGCCAGGGTGGGAGATACATATGTTCTTGTTGTTATTGTGGCTGTCAGTTGCCCATAGTTTTACAAGTCAGTCATTTGTGTGCCAGGGTGGGAGATACATATGTTCTTGTTGTTATTGTGGCTGTCAGTTGCCCATAGTTTTACAAGCCAGTCATTTGTGTGCCAGGGTGGGAGATACATATGTTCTTGTTGTTATTGTGGCTGTCAGTTGCCCATAGTTTTTACAAGTCAGTCATTTGTGTGTTGTGCCAGGGTGGGAGATACATATGTTCTTGTTTTTATTGTGGCTGTCAGTTGCCCATAGTTTTACAAGTCAGTCATTTGTGTGTGTGCCAGGGTGGGAGATACATATGTTCTTGTTTTTATTGTGGCTGTCAGTTGCCATAGTTTTACAAGTCAGTCATTTGTGTGTTGTGCCAGGGTGGGAGATACATATGCTCTTGTTGTTATTGTGGCTGTCAGTTGCCCATAGTTTTACAAGTCAGTCATTTGTGTGTTGTGCCAGGGTGGGAGATACATATGTTCTTGTTGTTATTGTGGCTGTCAGTTGCCCATAGTTTTACAAGTCAGTCATTTGTGTGTTGTGCCAGGGTGGGAGATACATATGTTCTTGTTGTTATTGTGGCTGTCAGTTGCCCATAGTTTTACAAGTCAGTCATTTGTGTGTTGTGCCAGGGTGGGAGATACATATTTTCTTGTTGTTATTGTGGCTGTCAGTTGCCCATAGTTTTACAAGTCAGTCATTTGTGTGTTGTGCCAGGGTGGGAGATACATATGTTCTTGTTGTTATTGTGGCTGTCTTGTGAAAGTAGCATCTTGCCGTAGGGAGATAGTTACAGTCATGTAGGGAGGGAGGTATTCATTCATATTGGGAGGATCTTGCAGTATGTAGATACTCTTAGTCATGTATTTGATATTGGCACATCAGCCATGAAGTGCTGGTTGGCTGCACAAATATGGAGCTAGCCAATAGACCTCAAGGCACACAATAGGGTCCCTTAGTGTTTTATATTTACTTTACCATGTTATAATTTGATATTGTTCTTGGTTACAGAATTAGCTGAGTCACTGTATAGTGTTTCCCTGCATTGACCCTTCTCTTTGTATGTTTTCTATGTGTATGTTTTCTATGTGTATGTTTAAGCAGCTCTCATTTAGTGTCTACAGGCACTCCGGAGTCAGGTTTATTTTTCTCATGTTATGTCCGGTAAAACTTCCCATGTTATGTCTGTCTACACTTACAGTTGCCATATCATGTTTGTCTACAATTCCAGTCTCATGTCTGTCTAAATCTTCAGTTCCCATATCATGTCTGTCTACACTTACAATTCCTATGTCATATCTGTCTACACTACTTACAGTTGCCATGTCATGTCTGTCTACAGGTACACCTGAGTCAAGTTGTTACAGTTGCCATATCATGTCTGTCTACACTTACAACTTACATGTCATGTCTGTCTACACTTACACGTCATGTCTGCCCACAGTTGCCACATCATGTCATGTCTACAGCTCCCATATGAGTCTCTCTACAGTTGCCATGTCATGAGGTACTCCTGAGTCAAGTTGTTACAATTCCCATGTCATATCTGTCTACACTACTTACAGTTGCCATGTCATGTCTGCCTACAGTTGCCACATCATGTCATGTCTACAGCTCCCATATGAGTCTCTCTACAGTTGCCATGTCATGTCTGTCTATAGGTACTCCTGAGTCAAGTTGTTACAATTCCCATGTCATATCTGTCTACATTTGCAGCTGTCATGACTGTCTACATCTACAGTGCCTTGTCATGTCTGTCCACAGGTACTCCTGAGCCAAGTCCATCGAGTGCGAGCGTTAGATCTGCTGGGCAGGTTTCTGGATTTGGGCCCATGGGCTGTCAACCTGGTAATACACTGGCAGTGTTTCATTGACCTCTTCCACAGAATTTCTCCTTATGTCTACAACACACCGTTACTGACAGACTTGCCACAGTTACTGACAGACTTACCAAAGCACTTCTCCTTATTTCTACAACACACCACAGTTACTGACAGACTTACCAAAGCACTTCTCCTTATTTCTACAACACACCACAGATACTGACATACTTACCACAGCACTTCTCCTTATTTCTACAACACACCACAGATGCTGACAGACTTGCCACAGCACTTCTCCTTATTTCTACAACACACCACAGATACTGACATACTTACCACAGCACTTCTCCTTATTTCTACAACACACCACAGATACTGACATACGTACCACAGCACTTCTCTTATTTCTACAACACACCACAGATGCTGACAGACTTGCCACAGCACTTCTCCTTATTTCTACAACACACCACAGATACTGACATACTTACCACAGCACTTCTCCTTATTTCTACAACACACCACAGATACTGACATACGTACCACAGCACTTCTCCTTATTTCTACAACACACCACAGATACTGACAGACTTGCCACAGCACTTCTCCTTATGACTTGCACTGTGCCTATTAGATATAATGGCAGACTTACATTGTGTCCATTAGATGTAATGATAGATTTTCATTGTATATTTTACATGTAATTTCAGATGTGAGGATTTTTTTTACAACATAATGTAATGTCAGATGTGGGGATTGTGTACAACACAATGTAATATCAGATGTGGGGATTGTGTACAAAGTAATGTAATGTCAGATGTTGGGGATTGTGTACAATGTAATGTAATGTTAGATGTGAGGATTGTGTACAACATAATGTAATGTCAGATGTGGGGATTGTGTACAACATAGTGTAATGTCAGATGTGGGGATTTTGTACAACATAATGTAATGTCAGATGTGGGGATTGTGTACAACATGTAGGGATTGTGTACAACATAATGTAATGTCAGATATGGGGATTGTGTACAACATAATGTAATGTCAGATGTGGGGATTGTGTACAACATAATGTAATGTCAGATGTAGGGATTGTGTACAACATAATGTAATGCCAGATGTGGGGATTGTGTACAACATAATGTAATGTCAGATGTGGGGATTGTGTATAATGTAATGTCAGATGTGGGGATTGTGTACAATGTAATGTTAGATGTGGGGATTGTGTACAACATAATGTAATGTCAGATGTGGGGATTGTGTACAACATAATGTAATGTCAGATGTGGGGATTGTGTATAATGTAATGTCAGATGTGGGGATTGTGTACAATGTAATGTTAGATGTGGGGATTGTGTACACCATAATGTAATGTCAGATGTGGGGATTGTGTACAACACACTGTAATGTCAGATGTGGGGATTGTGTACCGCATAATATATCAGATGTGGGGATTGTGTATAACATATTGTAATTTCCGATGTCTGGATTGTGTACAACAATGTAATGGTAGATGTGGGGATTGTGTACAACAAAATGTAATGTCAGATGTGGGGATCAGACATCGTGATGGATTTTGATTATGCACATTAGATGTAATGGTAGGCCTGGATTGTGTATATCAGACAGAGTTGGATTGTGCACATAAGGCTTGACTTTGATTGTGCAGATGAGATGTTATTAAATACTTCAATTGAGCAATAAGATGTTATGGTACATTTGAATTATACAAATTAGATGTTATAATACACTTGGGTTGTGCCCAGCACATGTAATGCCAGGCTTGGGTTGTGCAGATCACATGTCATGTCACTGATTGTGCAGATCACATGTCATGTCACTGATTGTGCAGATCACGTCATGTCACCGATTGTGCAGATCACATGTCATGTCACTGATTGTGCAGATCACATGTCATGTCACTGATTGTGCAGATCATGTCATGTCACTGATTGTGCAGATCACATGTCATGTCATTGATTGTGCAGATCACATGTCATGTCACTGATTGTGCAGATCACATGCCATGTCACTGATTTTGCAGATCACATGTCATGTCACTGATTGTGCAGATCACATGTCATGTCATTGATTGTGCAGATCACACATCATGTCACTGGTTGTGCATATCACATGTCATGTCAGCAAGTCCGCATGGCCGAATGGGTAAGAACACATGTTCTTAAACCTCCGGTGTGCTGATGCTGAGGTAAGTGGTTCAACCCCTACACTGGACAGCTGGACTAAAATGTTGACCTGTCGTCCTTGACTTGGGGACGTTAATTACAAGTACCTCTGAAGTCTGAGTGGGTTCGCCTGATAGTGAGGGACACTGTTAATAGGGAAAGCTAATACACACGCAAAATTCGGTCCATCACTACTATAATAGTGTGTAAGGACTACACTTGAGTTCAGAGCAAGCGAGCACAAAAACAAAACATGTCATGTCACTGACTGTGCAGATCACATGTCATATCACTGATTATGCACCTCAGAAGTTATGACATACTTAGAATTGTGAATTAGAACTGGCATGTTCAAATGGAGAAGACTGAGAATAGAAGCAGCATAAATCATGAGACAGGAATTTACAGGGCAACGTTTGGTGACCAATGTTCAGATATGTTGTCAGCCAAGAGATGGTAGAGAAATGATGTGGTGAATCCTCCGTGACTTGTCTTCTGCCTGCATAAACTCGCATGTCCCTGATTTCAGGCTCTGTCGGTGGGCATATTCCCGTACGTGCTCAAACTGCTGCAGAGCTCTGCCAAGGAGCTCAGACCACTGCTGGTTTTCATCTGGGCCAAGATTCTGGCTGTAGACCCGGTAAGGAATCCACTGTGTGGTGAAGTCAGTGTGGGATCTTGTTGGATGGGTGTAGTGAGAGTCATTGGTGGAGTCATTGTAGGATCTTGTTAGATGGGTGTAGTGAGAGTCATTTGTGGAGTCAGTGTGGGATTTTGTTGAGTAGGTGTAGTGAGAGTCATTGATGGAGTCAGTGTAGGATCTTGTTAGATGGGTGTAGTGAGAGTCATTGGTGGAGTCATTGTAGGATCTTGTTAGATGGGTGTAGTGAGAGTCATTGGTGGAGTCAGTGTGGGATTTTGTTGAGTAGGTGTAGTGAGAGACATTGATGGAGTCAGTGTAGGATCTTGTTAGATGGGTGTAGTGAGAGTCATTGGTGGAGTCAGTGTAGGATCTTGTTAGATGGGTGTAGTGAGAGTCATTGGTGGAGTCAGTGTGGGATTTTGTTGGATGGGTGTAGTGAGAGTCATTGGTGGAGTCACATGGGATCTTGTTGGATGGGTGTAGTGAGTCAGTGGTGGAGTCATGTGGGATCTTGTTGGATGGGTGTAGTGAAAGTCAGTGGTGAAGTCAATGTGGGATCTTGTTGAGTGGGTGTAGTGAAAGTCAGTGTGGGATCTTGTTGGATGGGTGTAGTGAGAGTCATTGGTGGAATCATGTGGGATCTTGTTGGATGGGTGTAGTGAGAGTCTGTGGTGGAGTCACGTGGGATCTTGTTGGATGGATGTAGTGAAAGTGAGTAGTGGAGTCAGTATGGGATCTTGTTAAATGGGTGTAGTGAGTCAGTGGTGCAGTCAGTATGGGATCTTGTTGGATGGGGCTAGTGAGAGTGAGTAGTGGAGTCAGTGTGGGATCTTGTTAGATGGGTGTAGTGTGTGTCAGTGTGGGATCTTCTTGGATGGGTGAAGTGAGAGTGAGTCATGGAGTAAGTGTGGGATCTTGTTGGATGGGTGTAGTGAGAGTCAGTGGTGGAGCAAATGTGAAGTCTTGTTGAGTGGGTGTTGTGAGAGAGAGAGAGAGTGGTGGAGCAAATATGGGGTCTTGTTGAGTGGGCTCTGAGAGAGTGATCTTTGAGTCAGTGGGGTCTTGAGTGGCCAGTGAGAGAGTGAGTGGTGGAGTAATTGTGGGGTCTTGTTGAGTGGGCTCTGAAAGTGAGTGATGGAGTCAATGTGGTGTTGCATTGTCCCTGAGAGTGAGTGGTAGAGTCACTGTGGAGTCTTGTTGAGTTGTCCCTGAGAGTGAGTGGTGGAGTCAATGTGGGGTCTTGTTGAGTGGGCTCTGAAAGATTGAGTGACGGAGTCAGTGTATGATCTTGTGGCATGGTCTTTGAGAGTGTTGAGTGGGGACAGTGTGTGTTGAGTGGGGACAGTGAGTGTTGAGTGGACAGTGAGAGTGTGATGAGACCTACAAACCATACTGGACTGAAGAACTACAAATTTTGGAGGACAAAGCTGAAGATGCCAGGAAGCCAGCAGAGAACAAACAACTGAAGTGAACATCTCTCAAAGATATCTCAGCAAAATATAAAAGAACAGTAAATCAAACAACAAGAATTACATGGAAAGTCCGAATTGAAAGCTCATTGTGTGAATGTCATCTGCAGACTGCATTCTTCTGGTTTCTGGAGGAACAGCATGTGGTGACTGGAAGGCCAAATATATGGAAGTGAGGCTAAGCAGCCATGTGCAGGACGTGACGATTCCTTGGGTGAGCCAAGTACCAGACTGCTATGTGTCCACTCTGCAATTATGGAAGCCTCCTTGGATGGCGGGGAATGCCCATGGTCTGCCCCTGACTTCCCTTGAGGGCTGACCAGGATGTCTGTGACTGTTCTAAATGGGCCAGCTGGGATGGGGCATAACACCACAACAGTGAGAGTCAAAAGTCCTAAAAAAAACCTGGGAAGATTAACCCGGTCAACAAATCCCAGCAGAAGTCGGATGTGCCGGCCTAACAGCTAAAGAACGCAGCTTTGCTGTAAACAGGCACAACACAATCACGTCCGAAAAAACTCTAGAACACTGAAGAAACAACAAGAAGAGATCGTTGGAGGGAATAAACAGAAAAGCTGAACTTTGACAGGGATGGAAACAAAATATGGAAACTAGTGAAAGCCATGAACAATGAAGGACCCAGAAACAAACAAATAACAATTAAACAAGGAAATGCTTTGCTTACAGGAAAAAAGGCTGCAAATGCACTAATGGAACACTATGCTAATGCAAACCACATTGATATTACAACCCACATTGATATTACAACCCACATTGATATTACAACCGAACAGAAGAAAGCAATCAAAGATAAACAGACACATCATAGTGATACAGAGACAGCAGCAGAGTATATGATGGCAAATCTAAATATGGAAGCAGGGGGCTGCGTGGTCTCGAGGTATGGTGTCCGCCTCGAGTGCTGGAGGTCCCGGGTTCAAGCCCCGGTGATGCCGGGATTTGTTCTCGTGGACTTCTAGTAATAAATTTCCCCTGGTCTCTGGGTAGTGAGATCGGACGCCCGTGTGTATTGTTGCGCACGTAAAAAATCCCTTGGCAGTTGGAAATCGAAAAAGAGTAGCCTAACGGCTCTGCCCGGGCAAAATTTCGAGTTAAAAATCTACCCAAAGTATTTCAGGATCCTCAGCGGTGCTACGGAGTTCGTGCACTGTGCTGAGTTTCTCCAGACTCAGGTTTGAATTAGGAGGAGAACGGAGCACTTATGGGTTGCACCCGTGTGCTGTGAAGTTGATCCATAAACTAAACTAAACTAAACTAAATATGGAAATAATGGAATAGACAATGAATAGTCCAAAAAAAAGAAGAAATCACCAGGAAAGGATGGAATCACAAATGAAATGCTAATAGGACTAGGCACTAAAGCAAAAAAGAAACTACTAGCAGT
Organism: Cepaea nemoralis; assembly: GCA_014155875.1. Lineage (NCBI taxonomy): Eukaryota > Metazoa > Mollusca > Gastropoda > Stylommatophora > Helicidae > Cepaea > Cepaea nemoralis. Next base: position 10,508 of record JACEFZ010025427.1, read on the forward strand.
CCTAAATTACAGCTGGAAGAGGGGAATAGTCCCACAGGCATGAAAGGAAGCTGTACTAATACCAGTCCCAAAGAAAGGAAAAGACCTGGAAGAACCAAATGGCTATCGACCTATCAGTCTACTTAGCTGAGTAGGAAAAATAATGGAACGCATTATCAATGGCAAGCTAACATGGCATCTGGAAGAAAACCAACTCTTAACACCTCACCAAGCAAGATTCAGAAAGTACAGGTCCACTACAGATCAAATAACCTATATAGCTCAGGAAACAGAGGATGCCTTCCAAGAGAAAAAGCACACACTAGCTGTCTGGATAGATTTAGAAAAAGCATTTGATAAAGTATGGAAGGAGGGACTGAAAGTAAAATTACAAAAAATGCATGTATGTGGGAAAATTTACAAATGGATCAGCCACTACCTTGAAAACAGAACTGCCAGGACAAAAGTACAAGGACAAACCAGCAAAAAGATGCTGTTGGAGCAAGGTGTCCCCCAAGGAGGAGTTCTTTCACTAACATTATTCCTAGCATATATAAATGACATCACGGAGAATTTTCCAGCCAGAGTACACACATCCTCCTGTGTGATATACACTGATTGTTGTCTTTTTTTTAGTCTTGTCTAGCTGATCTGTGAGTCTGTTTGATGTAAACAGAATGTTGTCTTTTTGCAGTCTTGTCCAGCTGATCTGTGTCTGTTTTATGTAAATGGAATGTTGTCTTTTTGCAGTCTTATCCAGCTGATCTGTGAGTCTGTTTGATGTAAACGGAATGTTGTCATTTTGCAGTCTTGTCCAGCTGATCTGTGAGTCTGTTTGATGTGAACGGAATGTTGTCATTTTGCAGTCTTGTCAAGCTGATCTAGTCAAGGATAGTGGCCACAAGTACTTTCTCAGTGTGCTTGCGGAGACTTCTATCGCGGTGAGTATAGTCTGTTGTGTCATAGAGTATGATCTGTTGGAAATAGTGAGTATGGTCTGTATAGTTTAGCGATTTAAAATTTTTTTTAATGTTGCAGGACGTTGCAGTCAACACCAGCATTTTCCAGCTGCTGTCGATGTACTAGGCCAGCTTTTACGTTCATTAGTTTGCCATTGCTTTCTGAACGACCGGCTCCCATACCAACACGTTATATAACACAATGCGACACGATCTGCTGCACAAATTGATCGTGGCTGTGTTTCAAACGCCTGGTAAGCGGCTCACGAACCGCATTCGCAAGACTGGCCACGGAGACCGGTATAGAGATTACAGTCTGTTTATTAAAGAGACTATAGTCTGTGAAGTATTGAGGGTATAGTCTGTTGAGTATAGAGAGTATAATATATCGAATATAGTGAGTATAGTTTGTTGAACATAATTTGCTGAGTGTAGAGAGTTGAGTAGCTTCTTAAGTATAGTGATTATAGCCTGTTGAGATTAGTGAATATAGTCAGTTGAGTGTAGTCTCTAACTTGTACATTTATTGTACTCAAGGTTCCCCATGCCTTCCATGATCTTATCTCTAATTTGTATATTTATTGTACTCAAGGTTTCCCTTGCCTTCCATGATCTCATCTCTAACTTGTACATTTATTGTACTAAATTTTCCCCATGCATTCAGTGATCTCATCTCTAACTTGTACATTTGTTGTGCTCAAGGTTCCCCTTGCCTTCAGTGATCTCATCTCTAACTTGTACATTTATTGTACTAAATTTTCCCCATGCATTCAGTGATCCCATCTCTAACTTGTACATTTGTTGTGCTCAAGGTTCCCCTTGCCTTCAGTGATCACATCTCTAACTTGTACATTTATTGTACTCAAGGTTCCCCTTGCCTTCAGTGATCTCATCTCTAACTTGTACATTTATTGTACTCAAGGTTCCCCTTGCCTTCAGTGATCTCATCTCTAACTTGTACATTTATTGTGCTCAAGGTTCCCCTTGCCTTCAGTGATCTCATCTCTAACTTGTACATTTATTGTACTCAAGGTTCCCCTTGCCTTCAGTGATCTCATCTCTAACTTGTACATTTATTGTACTCAAGGTTCCCCTTGCCTTCAGTGATCTCATCTCTAACTTGTACATTTATTGTACTCAAGGTTCCCCTTGCCTTCAGTATCTCTAACTTGTACATTTATTGTACTCAAGGTTCCCCATGCCTTCAGTGATCTCATCTCTAACTTGTACATTTATTGTACTCAAGGTTCCCCTTGCCTTCAATGATCTCATCTCTAACTTGTACATTTATTGTACTCAAGGTTCCCCTTGCCTTCAGTGATCTCATCTCTAACTTGTACATTTATTGTACTCAAAGTTCCCCTTGCCTTCAGTGATCTCATCTCTAACTTGTACATTTATTGTACTCAAGGTTCCCCTTGCCATCAGTGATCTCATCTCTAACTTGTACATTTATTGTACTCAAGGTTCCCCTTGCCTTCAGTGATCTCATCTCTAACTTGTACATTTATTGTACTCAAGGTTCCCCTTAGCCTTCAGTGATCTCATCTCTAACTTGTACATTTATTGTACTCAAGGTTCCCCTTGCCTTCAGTGATCTCATCTCTAACTTGTACATTTATTGTACTCAAGGTTCCCCTTGCCTTCAGTGATCTCATCTCTAACTTGTACATTTATTGTACTCAAGATTCCTTTTGCTGTCAGTGACCTCCAGTCTCTAACTTGTACATTTATTGTACTCAAGATCCTCCTGTACTGTCCACATGTGAAACCTGTGATATATGAACATATCTGGCTGTTTGTATTACAAATGATCATATCAGGCTGTTTGTATTACAAATGACCATATATGGCTGTTTGTATTACAAATGGACATATCTGGCTGTTTGTATTACAAATGACCATATCTGGCTGTTTGTATTACAAATGACCATATCTGGCTGTTTGTATTACAAATGGACATATCAGGCTGTTTGTATTACAAATGAACATATCTGGCTGTTTGTATTACAAATGACCATATATGGCTGTTTGTATTACAAATGGACATATCTGGCTGTTTGTATTACAAATGACCATATATGGCTGTTTGTATTACAAATGGACATATCAGGCTGTTTGTATTACAAATGAACATATCAGGCTGTTTGTATTACAAATGACCATATCTGGCTGTTTGTATTACAAATGACCATATCTGGCTGTTTGTATTACAAATGAATATTTCTGGCTGTGTTACAGGCGGAATACCGCACAATGGCAGCATTTGTTGTGGCTATCATCATGAATAACTACGCCCCAGGCAGAGTAAGTTAGCTCTTGTCCATATGTTGACATAGATCTGTCTGTCTGTCTGTGCTGATAGAATTATCACTGTGTCTGTATTTGAAGGTGGTAGATGTTTTGCTGTAAATGTTTGATTGTGATCAGAAATGTTTGCAGTTGGTTGTTATTTTGCTTTATGTTTGACTGTGATCAGAAATGTTGTATGTTTGACTGTGGTCAGAAATGTTGTATGTTTGACGCGATCAGAAATTTTTATGTTTGAAGTTGGTAGATATTTTGTTGCATGCTTGACTGTGATCTGAAATGTTGTGTTGTTAATGTTTCAGGAGGCAGCTTTGAATGACAATGCGATCTCCACGTGTTTAGAACAGTTGAGTGATCCGAACCCACACTTAAGGCAGTGGTTAGCCCTGTGTTTAGCCAAGGTAAGGCTTTCCTGGTGCGTACAAGTCGCTGTGTGTTAAGTGACACTCAAGTTTGGTGTCATTGTGTGTTACAGTGATACTCTGGTGTCCTTGTGTGTTAAGTGATACTCAAGTCCCCCATGTTACAGTGATACTCAAGTTTCCTATGTGTTACAGTGATACTAAAGTCTGGTGTCCTTGTGAGTTACAGTGATACTCAAGTCTAGTGTCCTTGTGTGTTACAGTGATACTAAAATCTGGTGTCCTTGTGTGTTAGTGATACTCAAGTCTTGTGTACTTGTGTGTTACAGTGATATTCAAGTCTGGTGTCCTTGTGTGTTAGTGATACTCAAGTCTTGTGTACTTGTGTGTTACAGTGATACTCAAGTCTGGTGTCATTGTATGTTACAGTGATACTCAAGTCTTTGTCACATTGATACTCTCGTGTCCTTGTGTGTTACAGTGATACTCAAGTCTGGTGTCCTTGTGTGTTACAGTCATACTCAAGGTCTCCTGTATGTTAAGTGATTCTCAAGTCTGGTGTCTTTGTGTATTACAGTGATACTAAATGTATCAGATTAGGGACAGTCTGGATCATTCCTTCAATGTTGAGAAGCTTGCATATGGAGCAATGGTTTCTCTCACAGCACCAATGTTCTGTTAAGTCGATGACATTTGGTGGACATTTGAACCGAGTTGTCACTTAGTGGGAATCACACTTGGCGGACATTAGGACCAGTTTGACAAATTGGTATATGCACACCTTCTGTGTACGACATGTACCCATAGTTTAGAGGTATTCCGATAAGCCATAGATGGTCTCTGGTTCACTGCATCTCCAAGATAATGGCCATTTATCTGTGGTTTATGACAAGGATGTGGCAGACATCTGGAATGAGGTTCTGTAAAACTAGCACAGAGCTAACTGTTGCCAGAATGTGGTACAGGGTATCCATTTATAAGCATCACAATGACCTTAACCTTCCCCCACTGCCTGTGAGTGAAGTCACTACATTACATTTGGTAAGTGTGAAGGTGTCTATTGTTGCTGGTATATTGGGTGTATATAAGGTGACTATTGTTGCTGGTATATTGGGTGTATATAAGGTGTACTATTGTTGCTGGTATATTGGGTGTCTATAAGGTGACTATTGTTGCTGGTATATTGGGTGTATATAAGGTGTCTATTGTTGCTGGTATATTGGGTGTATATAAGGTGACTATTGTTGCTGGTATATTGGGTGTCTATAAGGTGTACTATTGTTGCTGGTATATTGGGTGTATATAAGGTGTATATTGTTGCTGGTATATTGGGTGTCTATAAGGTGTACTATTGTTGCTGGTATATTGGGTGTATATAAGGTGTCTATTGTTGCTGGTATATTGGGTGTATATAAGGTGTCTATTGTTGCTGGTATATTGGGTGTCTATAAGGTGACTATTGTTGCTGGTATATTGGGTGTCTATAAGGTGTCTATTGTTGCTGGTATATTGGGTGTATATAAGGTGTCTATTGTTGCTGATATATTGGGTGTCTATAAGGTGTCTATTGTTGCTGGTATATTGGGTGTCTATAAGGTGTCTATTGTTGCTGGTATATTGGGTGTATATAAGGTGTCTATTGTTGCTGATATATTGGGTGTCTATAAGGTGACTATTGTTGCTGGTATATTGGGTGTCTATAAGGTGACTATTGTTGCTGGTATATTGGGTGTCTATAAGGTGTCTATTGTTGCTGGTATATTGGGTGTCTATAAGGTGACTA
>JACEFZ010025428.1:0-56802 GCA_014155875.1 Cepaea nemoralis
GGAACCACTCCTTCATTGTTTTAGACTGACAAGTGATCAAAGTATTCCAGTTTCTGGGACATGATGTAATTTTTGAGACAGTTTTATTCCAGGTTCAGATCTTCTAGATCTAGAATGTCTGTATTTTTCTTCTTCTTGGACCATGACATTCTAAAACCTGTTCTGTAATATTTAAGTTAAAGATCTGATATTCTTCATTAGTGGTAGTTAAATGGTCCATGACATACATTTGTAAGTTGTCGTAGGAAAGATACATGTTATCACAAATGTTACTTTAATTTGTTGATGGTGTTGTTCCATAGATTCTCTATACAGTTTAACACAATCTACAGCCAGTCTACAACTTTTGCACACACAATAACAACTATGATCAGAAGTGAAAGTCAACAGCCCCAGTAACCCCCAGCCAGCAAGACACCCTAAAGAAACATCTACAAATACCCTACCTTTCTCCAAACGGTACAACTTGTCCTGGTTGTTCTCACCCTGTTTCAGGGTGAGCACTCTGATTTGTGGAAGCGGCATTTTCCTACCTTCCTCTGAAAGAAGCAAAAAAGCATAAACAAAATAAACAGGTTACCATCAGGTGAGAACTAACTTATATACACCAACAGAAAACACATTTTACTTATATCACCTTCTAAATTGGTTGTACTAACCCCTTTAGTACATGAACAAGTGTAACGTAATCACATAACATTTACTACTGAAAGGGTATTATGTTTCCTGACTGACTGACTGGCACCTTGCCGTCTTAACAGACGATAGTTTGTAAAATGAAGTTATACCTCTCCATAACACAAGGGCTGAGTTTAGAGACCATGTGTTACCCATGCAGTATGATCCCTTTCTCTGCCTGCCTAGTTTACGCAAGAGGAAAGGAAAGAGTGAAGAAAGATGTATACTAGGTTACAGGATAATGGAGTATAGTGACCAGTCCCCTTACCTTCCCAAATAATGTTTCAGAAGTTGTTCAATTAACCAGCATCTATTTTACACTGTTACACTATTTTACATTTTACGCTGGTCTCCCTGGCAAACGGGTTAACGTCTTTCTCTGTAATCCCGTATATTCTTCGCCGAGTAAAATGCAGCTGCACGAGAATCGGCAGCAGTTCGCGCCACGCTGGTAACTTACGGGGGTATGTGAGCCGGTCGCTCAGAATCTATTTTACACTGTTACACTATTTTACATTTTACGCTGGTCTCCCTGGCAAACGGGTTAACGTCTTTCTCTGTAATCCCGTATATTCTCGCGAGTAAAATGCAGCTGCACGAGAATCGGCAGCAGTTCGCGCCACGCTGGTAACTTACGGGGGTATGTGAGCCGGTCGCTCAGAAAGCAATGGCAAACAACTGAGCGTAATCTTGCCTAGTACATCAACAGCAGCTGAAAAATGCTGGTGTTGACTGCATGTCCTGTAAGTGATATGTCATATAATTTTTAAAAAATTGTACACTGGTCTTGGGGATTTGTTCCACTGATCTGGGCACTGAGGTCAAAGTGTTACCGGAAAATATCATGGGAAGTAAAGGCAGCTTGTCATGATATTAACCACATCACCCATCAAGTGCTAATTGATCTACAAATATGGGGCTAGCTACATAAACCCAACACGCCTTATGGTATAAAAAGAGATCCTTAAATTTACTGCACAGTTTGTGGTGACTGCACTAGCCAGACTGCACTTATGTCCTCAGACTCAATATCCCCATGTCCTACACCGCAAGGTACTACAGGCAGCAGATGGCAGTGACAGGGACAGATACTGGTGTAAAACAACCCTGCCACTTCTGTTTCTCATGACTTTTCCTTCGCAGGCAATTCTCAGAAAATTGTCTACAAGTGTTAAATAGCCTAGTAGTCACTTGAACTCTATGAAACTAACTGGGCAAAATTAAAAAAGGCACCTAAAAAACACACGAGAAGAGAATTAGAGACAGATAAATAATATGGGGTGGACATGGAGGGAGCAGCAGAAGATGGCAAAAGATAGGACGGCTTGGCGTATGTTTTATGGGATTGAACCAAGATAGTTGTTTTGGATATCAAATGCACTAACTGCTTTGACACTATAGCTCAGTATTTAGAAGCTTGTAAAAGATGCTCAATCCATCCTATCTGCATGTTAAGTAGTAGGTCCAATATTCAGTACTCACAGGTCAGCATGATCGAGTGGGTAAGATCACGTGTTCTTAAACATTTGATGTGCTGATGCCGAGGTAAATGATTCAACCCCTACTCTGAACAGCTGGACTAAAATTTTGACCTGTTGTCCTTGACTTGGGGACGTAAATTACAAGTACTCTGAAGTCGGAATGGGTTCGACTGATGGCGAGGGACAATGTTAATAGAGAAAGCTAATCCACACGCAAAATTCAGTCCATCACTACTATAAATAGTGTATATGGACTACGCTTCAGTTCAAAGCGAGCACGCGCAAAAAAAAATAATCAGTATTCTTCAGTACAAACATTGTCACTGAATTCAACAGGACAGGCATCTTAGTGAAATTCTCTTTCTGGTCCTCTTCCTCTTATTCTTTTTTCTTCTCCTTGTCCTTTTTCTTCCTCCTCCTGCTTCTTTTTCTTATTCTCCTCCCTCCTCTTCCTCCTTCTTTTATCTCCCATAAAACATACGCCAAGCTGTCCTATCTTTTGCCATCTTCTGCTGCTCCCTCCATGTCCACCCCATATTATTTATCTGTCTCTAATTCTCTTCTTGTGTGTTTTTTAAGTCCCTTTTTTTATTTTGCCCAATTAGTTTCATAGAGTTCAAGTGACTACTAGGCTATTTAACACTTGTAGTGTATCAGACAATTTTCTGAGAATTGCCTGCGAAGGAAAAGTCATGAGAAACAGAAGTGGTGACCCACATCTCATATATCAAGGCCTACCAATACATGATGGCCTAACACTTTACACCCTAACAGCAATATCAGCTATGGCACCACATTTAGGATGCAGAAAGGGAAATATGAATTTCTGCAGTGCAGTTTTCATTTATTTCTTCTTAACATAAATGGTTTTGTTCTATTATAAATACTTATAAGAAATAAGAGACAGCTTTAAGAAGATGAACAGGTCTACTGTCTATTTAATACTTTCTAAAGCTGAATTTGCTGTTTGTATTCTGCCTTAAAACCCCAACTTAGCTGTTTTGTCAGCCTGAGATTATATACTTCTGACACAGAGTACAAGTTATGCAGATAAAACAACTGTGTACAAACTAAACAGAAAAAAACAACTAGGTACATGTTAAACAGGTGAAACAACTGGTACAAATTAAACATAAAACAGCTGAGTACAAATTAAACATATAAAACAACTGGGTACAAGATGAACAAACGCAAAACTTAATATTCTAAATAGATCAAACAAGTGAGTAAAAGATAAAAGGAGAAAACTAGGCACAGTATAAACAGACAAAACTACTGGGTACAAGGTAAAACAGGCAATTGGGTACAGGTTAAGCAGATAATACAAGGTAAAAGTTAACAGATTAAGTGGCTGATTAATCATTAAGTGGCATGGGCTGATTAATCATTAAGTGGCATGGGCTCAGGGGCGTCACTAGGGGGTGCGGGGGGTGCGGGCCGCACCGGGTGACACCATCAAGGGGTGACACCAAAATTAAAAAATTGCATAACTCTTGACAAAGTAGTGACCAAGTTAGAGGCATTAAGACTTTTTCTGCAGGAGAAGCGCAGTCACTTAGTGGAGCATGCAATTGAACAGGCACTTTTAAAAGCAGACCAATTTGGAATAACAGTAGAGAGAAGATTAAGGTTCTAGAAGAGAATGGCAGGGGAACAACTCAGAGATGCTTCAGATGCTGGACTCACTATGCAAAAAGAAAACAATAGGGCGATGCTGGAGTGTATTGATCGTTTTCATTCTGAACTCCAGACCAGATCAACAGTGATCAAGGAAGTAGCAAATATGTTTGAGGCTGTTCAAGCCAAGAGTCTTCTATCAGCAACTGAAGAAGAGTTGCTGGTGTCAGTTCCAAAATTGACCACTTTCTATGATGAGATATCCGAAGTAGAGCTTTTAAAAGAAATACCAAGGCTGAGAAGACACCTGAAGGCAGCAGATATTGATATCCACAAAGCCAAAGATTGGTCAATATTTGATATTTTAAAATTCATAGTTGACTGGGATTTCCTTGAATCTCTCCCAATACTCTCACTAAGCCTACAACTATTTCTTACGATCTGTGTGTCTGTGGCTTCATGTGAGAGGTGCTTTTCAAAACTGAAACTTATAAAGAACTATTTGCGATCAACCATGGGACAGTCAAGACTTTCTGATCTGGCTATATTTTCAATTGAAAGTGATATGGTGAAAGATATTGATTTTGATGATTGTCATAAGTCGGGGTGCCCCACCGGCTAGATGAAATATTATTCACTGGCGAGCAAACCCTAAATAGTCAGAAACTGACTAGGGACAAAATCTATATGGCTGAACTACAGATTAAGCCCATGAATATCCAACGTACAGCTCCAAGTGGCTCGTTACAAAATTGAAATGAACTGTGCTGAATATTCGCCAAGGTATAGGAAAGAGAAGGTTAGCTAGGATAGATTTTTAAGTCTGAATTACAGTTTAAGGACAACTATCCTAGTACAGGTTTTTCTCCCTGACTGCTCCTTTCCTTGGTGTGTAAGTGAACCCCCACCAATGTACACAACAACACGTATGCACAATTAGAAAAAATATAATGACAGGACTATGAGTTACAACACTCCAACATTTATTTACTAATCATAGACATCTGATTGTTTTCAATATGCGGATGATGAAATCATATAACATATTGTGATGAGAAACATTACGTAACTTTACTTGTTACTTCATCTATCTGGAACTGTGGTCCAGATCCCCACTCTCCAGTAGACTCAACAAAAGAAACAGCTTGCCGGTATTCTGACGATCCTGTCAGTCCTGACACTCCTAGTCTTCACTCGTCCTTGAGATCTACAACATAGGTGCTCCTTGTGAGAGCTGTTCAGAGATTTTTTCGTTTCTAACATGACCAGAGCTAGGGACCCTTATTTAAGCTGAGTCCAGCAGACAGTGTCTGAGACACTATTATCTCTTTGGCATTCCTGTCATAAATTCTTTTTATCTCCCCCTGACGGTAATTGCCCTTATCACTGCAACCTGGCCATCACACCTTCTAGCATTCCTGCTTCAGTTTCAATAACCAACATTTACTTTGTGTGGCCAGTCTTGACACTTCACAGCTGACCGGTTTTACAAGGTCTGTTTTCACACTCTACTGAGTCTGCCGATCTGAGTTGACTTGGCTTGTTTACCGCCCTATGGCTATTATTTCCATCTGGCGTTAATTGCCTTTATTCAACCAATGGCCCAGTTCATTGTTGATTCAGCCAGGGTCTACCTGGACGAGAAGGTGCCAATGTGTCTGTGTGGTGTCATAGCCCGTCTGGGTCAGCAGTTTTCCAAGGTGTAGACTAATTTAAATTATCTAGTTGTGTCCATCTCAAGTATCCCATTTTACTTGCCATCTGCAAGCTTACGTCATGGCTAGAGGCTTTTTGTGAATAATCTTACCTCACGACTAGATAGCCTTGGAGTAGCGTGATTAATTCATTCTTTCTCAATTTGGCCTCTCAAATTTGGAGACCGAGAAAAATATTCTGGGATGTTAAGGCGGCATTCCACGACAATGATGTGATTGACAGGTTTGCAGCTTTGAAGACCAGGATGGGAAACTTTTAATTTTAAATAACAGAAATTTTAATGTTAAATAACAAAAATTTAACTTTGTCCGAGTTTGTCGAAGTTCTTTATTTATGTTTTAACTGAAGTATTGAAGTTATATTGTTTTCTTTCTTATGTCCTTATTAACTTTTTGACTTATTTTACAAACATTACCATATGCGATTATATATGGTACAGGAACACTCGGAAGAAGACCATGGTGAAAGTCTAGAGGGGTGGCACCAAGAGTTTACCGCACTGGGTGACACCAACCCCAGTGACGCCACTGCATGGGCTGATTAATCATCTTAAGCCACTTCTAATACCTGACATAGGCTTATAAATCGCCTAAATGCTATCATTGCATTATAATACAACATGTCTGCTACCATATTAACAACTTTTAAGTCATAAATGTTCCACACCCCTTCCCCTGCTTCCCATCGTCTGCCATCCATTTTTGTTTGGTCCAAGCCAACTTTTTGTTTGGCACTGAATCTGTTAACTAGTTATACCCTAAGATCTGTGGGAGTAACATGGCAATGATGATGATAAGTGTGGTACAGATGATAGGGCATTAGCTAATATGCTTGCCTGCCTGTCCAGTGCCATGTGTTCGAATCTCCATTGAGGCAGATATTTGTTTTATTGAACTGGGTTCCCAGACAGACCCAGTCTAAAATGTGTACTAGAAAATATCCTGGGAAGTAAAGACCATCAGCGTGAGAATGACCACATCCCTCGTCAAGTGCTGATTGGTCTATACAATTTGGGGCTAGCACCATCTACCCAATACACCTGGCGGCTTGTAAATGTGTTCACAGAAGACAAGGAGAAATAAACTAGAAAACTGAGTGACAAATGATAAACTTCATAGAAAAAGAGTAAGACAAAGATATAAGTACCTCGCTGGTTTGGACAAAAGGCATAATTGGAACCAGAAAATAGGCTTGATCTGGCAAGAACACAAACTTGATCTGAAATTATCGATCGTTTTCTTGTTCTTGGTGAACCATGGTTGTCCGAGATTATCTGCATGGCACATGATGGTGGTGTTCAAGACAATGGAACTATAGTAAGACACTTGGAGCTAGTTTTCTCACAAGATGAAACACGCACAGAATCGGAGGTCAGTCAGCATGGCAGAGTGGATAAGAGCGTTTGTTTTTAAACATCCGGTGTGCTGATGCCGAGGTAGCAACCCCTACACCAATCAGCCGGACTAAAATGTTGACTTCTCGTCCTTAGCTTGGGGGCATAAATTACAAGTACCTCGAAGTCAGCGTGGGTTTGCCTTATGGGGAGGGACACTGGTAATAGGGAAAGCTAATCCACATGCAAAAATCAGCCCAGTGCATTGTAGCACGTGTATTGACTATGCTTGAGGTCAACGCGCGTGAACGAAAACAAGAAAATAAAAAGCAGAATCGGGACGGCCTGGTGGTAAAATATAGCTATCACAATGACATCCTTGTAAATGTGTTCTCTCTGCAAACGTCTTCCTACACACCACGAAAGAACACAATACGTCTCTGCTCTCCCGTTAAGACGTCCACTGGAGTACGGGAGATTTCTCCAGAACTGTAAAACGTTTTGCAACGACGAAATCCGTAGGTAACGACCGCCCCCGCCCCGACACCATCCCTCCCACAATGCTGCGAACTAGTCAGTACACACGAAGTGCCATGTCGTTGCGGAGTCTACCAAGTGATTACATTTATGATTATATTTACCCCTAATCAGGGAGTCTCCGTGGCGAAGTGGTTATGCCGACATCCCTCGCGCTCTGTAGTTGTGGTTTCAATTCTGAGCGACGAAATTTGCTTCACGGGTGTAATTTTCTACGGAATCCTGGGGAACTCGTCGCTGGAACTACGGAGTGTGTTTTGTGCGACGCTTTCGGTAAGCCGCCCTGTGATCCCGGCCCTCACCGGGGCTAGAACCCGGGACCTCCAGCACTCGAGGCAGAGACCACACAGGCCCCTAAGTAATCCCCTGGCAGATACTGCCGTAGGAGTGTGTGGTTACAGTAACTATGACGCGGTAGTATGAGATAAGGGACCGCCTCCCTTCCTAGTCTCCTCTTCTTCCCAAAGAAATGTCCCGATTCTTGCTCCCAGGTCGTACTTAGCTGACAATACGCTCTTATGCCGATGATTAACTGGTCCGTTCCACTTGCTTATCTAGCAACAGTAACCTTGACACATTTTATAAACCCGACAGCCGGCTAACCACGTGTTTATCTAACCAGCCGATACAGGCGCGTTTTCATTGTATCATGTTAGGCCCACTCTGCAACCACTCGATACACGCCTTCCCCACCACCATTCCCCAACATTTCTGATTAGGCATACTAAGATATGCCTTTTTTATCTCCTCAATATTATTATTGATATCATTACCTCCTATGGACAACAATCACTTTCAAATTAATAAGCGTGCTAGGGTAACACGGTGGGCAGCTATTTGCTGACGCAGTCACAAGATTATTAATCTGAGACAGGGATCGACCCTAATATAACTTCTCCTTGAGGTTGAACGGTGATGGGCAAATGGTAGAATCGAAACGAAAAAATTATTACAGTCAGTACACAAACAAACTTACACTGATCATTATCATCAAGTGCCCTGCCGACTGGCATGGGTGATCATACTTCTCCACATCTTGCGATCTCCAACGGCATGTATCAATTCGTGTGCTGACTCCCTTCCTTGCCATGACAAGAATATTCTATCGCTCTCTTCCTCTATATCTCCAACACTTTACTTGATTCTGTCACCGAATCTCTTCTATGCCTTGTTTAACTCCCATTGCGATCACTCAGCATATACCTCCATCAACCCTGAACATAACTTGGACATATAAATTTATCTCAAGACAGCTCATTACCTGTTTATTCACGCACGTGCGCGTGCACGCACACACATACAAACACGCACATGGTCACTTCTCTTGCAGCATGCTACCTTCACTACACGCGAAATTATGCGACTGCCTAGATCAGTGGTTCTCAACCTTTTTTTGGCCCTTGCCCCCCTTTACCATATGTTCATAACGTCATTACCCACCCCCCCCCTTTTTTCGAATTTCCTCCCTATAACCCCCTCCCCCCCCCCTCACCCACCCTTACACAGTATACATAAAAATGGAAGCGACATTTAATAACACATACTAGAACAAGTCTAGACATCTACATAAAACGTGATCTGCGAGTCTACTTACGTTATAAAACGGAACTTCATTAGGGCGAGAAGTACAGAAGCCGTAAAATATAGAGTTAAAAAAATACAAAGTAACTGGTTTTTGTATTAATGCGATCTTGAAATAATCTTAATACCCCACCCCACCCCCACCCCTGGAAACCCTAAAATTCCCCCCGCCCCCGGTTGAGAACCACTGGCCTAGATGTCCGCTTGAATGAGAACCACTGGCCTAGATGTCAGCTTGAATGCTTTCAATTTTTATTTTATTTCCTGGAAATATTCGAATGCTTCCCATTAAAGTTCCTCGTGCCCATTTGAGGCTGGGTCGACCTGGGAGCCTAAGTCAATGGAGTGGGGGTGGCGGGGAATCTCCGTCTGGAAGGAGATTCGAATACGTGACTACCGGGCCAGCAGGCAAGCCTGTGAAATAACAAGACACTATATGTTCCAGTTCTGACCCAGAACGGGAAATCCGGAAGTGAAGGTCAGCGGATGCATACAATATGTGACACTAACAGTGCCAACAGGGTCACGGTGCAAAACAAAATAATGGCATTGTGCATCAACGACACAAGGACAAGTTCAAGGTTCGCTGCTTAAACAAAAATAAAGGGTGTAAAATGTAAACAGGAGGTCAGGGCGAACAAAAGCATTACTATCATCATGATCTTGTGCCCTGTCAATCGGCTTAGGCGTTCATGCATCTGCACAAATCTCGGTCCTTGGTGTTCTGGACCAATTATATTGATGATTTTTTTCAAGGCACCGACCCAGCTCAGCCAACATCGTTTCTCTCGTGCTCTAGCCTAGAGAGACGACAGTGGAAGATAAACTCTATGGACCGCTGAGTGAACTTTTTTTGCGCTCGCTTGGTTTGAACTTAAGCGTAGTCCAGACACACTACTTCCAGACACACTACCTTCAGAGGTGTTGAGTGAACTAAGAAAGATAGTTAAATTCATACAAGAGACAACACTGCAGTTATAGACATATTTCAAGCAAACGAACGAAGAAAGGAGAAGTTCTCTCGCTCCGGTTTTTGAGATTAGTCATGGCTGTTATCTTACTTATAGCAAATTACCAAAAATACGCTCGACAGGGCAAATATACGAGGGGGCTTCGTATGAAAACCTTAAAAGTGTGGTAGAAATTACAGTAAACCGTCCC
This sequence comes from Cepaea nemoralis, assembly GCA_014155875.1. Taxonomy (NCBI): domain Eukaryota; kingdom Metazoa; phylum Mollusca; class Gastropoda; order Stylommatophora; family Helicidae; genus Cepaea; species Cepaea nemoralis. The sequence goes on from JACEFZ010025428.1 coordinate 10,105, forward strand.
ATTGCCTTGTAACCTCTCAATATTGTTGTTAAGGGTGTTAAGAGTTGTTAAGCACGTGGCATCACACTGCAGACGAAAACGATGCCGTCATGGGAACAATTTATAGATGGCCGCCCCACTTTTGACATGCACCAAAGAAGAGCAGCGTTCAATTATCAGTTTGTTTGTTTTTTTAAACAGTAAAAGGGGTGAAACCTATAGAAATTCATTGGCAAATGAAGTTCAGTATTGTGATGCACGTCTGTCAGTTCAGAAAACGTATGAGTGGAGTAGGAAGTTTCAAAACGGTGTGACTTCTGGTGACGGCCGGGACAGTCACATCGAGTGGTGATCCTAGAGAATTTTTTTTTTCTACAGGAATCCAAGCACTTTATCAGCTGGACGCAGTGATGACATCGAAAAAATTATACATTGATCTTTACTCTTTCTTTTTCAGAATATATACACACACAATAAAAACATTTAATGTTTCCATTTGAATCCCCTTCGTACTAATTGCATTATGATACCAATTACAGAAAAGGGCCCAAGTGTGTGCGTGATCAAGACAGACAGTTCGAGAGAGTAATAATAAACAATAATTTGACCCAAGACAGACAGCGGGAGAGTAAAAAACAATAATAATTTGTCCCGAAGCAGTTTATTGCTATGATACTATGATGAGATAGCCCCATCACATTGTGTCGGCCTGGGTGCACGGAGCAATGGTTGGCCAGTCTTTCTCTCACTGTTGTAGGCGATGAGTCCAAGGGTAGAACCCTCGTCCGACCGTGCTTATGACATTATCAGCGCTGTTTGCTATCAACTTCGCTAACACGCCCGCTGAGAGAATACTGAGGGATAAAATAGCTGTTTAGCCACAATACACATATAGGCCTTATCTGGATTATGTGCAAGCAGCACAGGCAAAAACTGGAATGACAAAGTGTGCTAACAGAAATTGATTCTTGTTGATGGAGGACTTATCCAATAGAGTGGCCTTCAACACGACAGGTCCCGTACTGTTTGTGGCGAGCCCTCGATGAAGGCCACGACCTTATTAACTGTTACATGTTGGTCACAGCAAGGTGAAGGTTATTACAGGTGTGGCTTTGGTCGGGAGACCGCCGTCTATCAGGCCGAGGGGTTAAAAACTGTTACGATACTCTAAACACAACAGTAAAAGTATCCTTATTCAGATAATCAGAAACACATTTGATTGTTGTGCTGGTCTAGCATATAGAGCCAATCACATTTTCTTATTATTAAATATATACATATTATTATTATTGTCTTTCATCTCCTAATGGCCTTCAAACAATTCACACCAAGCCCTGTATAGACGTGTCTATGGTTCGCTGGATTTTGCAGCTTAAGTAAAGGATGAGGTAGACAGTCTCTTACGACAGGCATGATGGTTACAGTATTACTATTATTTGCTTCTCACAACACTGCCCCTGCTGGGGATTTAACCCGGACCTCTGACTTGACAAGCAAGTGTACTAACCACTATGTCCCCGCGGCTCCTCGTCTAGCATATTGCGAACATTTAAAGAGAATTGAATCTGATTGATCTGGAGGAAGTCCTGTAAAGGGCCATACCCCATGCCCTGAGGAGTAATGGGTATACAGTGATAGTCCGACATGTAAAGATAACCGGCACCCGATGGGTGACATGGTAAGTATATCACCGGCCGCCTATACTTTCCCGAACTCATTTTAGACAGGGTTGACCTTGGTGCCCAGGTCAAACTGACTAATTAAGTGCCATTGGATGATTAATCGCCTTAGGCTGCTTCCCGTATCTGCCACGGGCTTATATATCGCCGAAATGTTGTCATTGCCTTATAATACAACATGCATGCTACAGTATTAATAACTTGTAAGTCATAACTCTTATACATCCCTATTTCCCATTTTCCGCCATCCATTTTTGTTTGGTCCAAACCTACTTCCTGTTTGGCATCGAATCTGTTAAGTATAGGATCTGTGCTGGTCTTTCTTTCTGCAGATTCTACAAATATGTTACTGAGCGCTGCTATTACTTCTTTCTATCCTCCACTGAATGTAGACAAAATATTTTCAAGTTTGTTACATAGGCATTCTCTTCATGCCTCTAATTATGTTTATTTTTTTCCCGCCATGCCTCTAATTAATTATGGTTTCTAGATTTTGGACTTTTTATATTTATGTTGTTAAACAGCTGCTATTGCCCAACCTATAATAAAGTATATTGGGCTAACTCGTCCAATATAGTTTTTCTGGAACTGTTCTTAAAAGCTTCCCGTGAAATGCCAGCAAGTTTTTCACAACTGCCATTCTTTTGTTCGATTTGTCTCAACATGGCAGGCGACAATCAAAGCAGCCACTTGAGATTGTCTTCATGACGCGGTATTGTTCCATTCAACATTTGCTTAGAGTGCTGTGTTTTATATGAGAGGGGGAAAACTTTGCATCCCCCTCCCACCCCACACCGATTCAATTGTTAAAAGATAAAGAAATTATTTTTTTTTTTTTAAATGTCCCGAACCAGGAACCTATTATGGTTCTGTGATGTGATAGGGTCATCACATGTTATAGGTCTGAATGCACTGAGGCAGAGGTGGCCAATCTTTTTCTATGTTAGCTTATGACCAACGCCAGCGTCGAACCCCCGTCCCACCGCACTCATTACATTATCAACGTAGCCCCCTATCCATCAAACTAGCGCGTCCGCCATCCTGTTGCTATCTGTACTAAAAAACTACAAAAAACTGAATAAATTGTGGAGAGGGACATATATAACTTTTTACATTTTTAAGAACATGCATCTTTCCCATTGCAAAATCGCCTGTGAGACCTGGACACTTACAAAATAAGCTGAACAGTGCATAATGCCTTTGAATATAAATGTTACAGACAGGTTCTAAGAATACATTAGATAAAGAAAAGAACAAATGCATCCATATTTCAAGAGCTAAATATTGAAGAAGGTTGGCTATTAAAAATGATAAAACAAAGAAAATTGAAATATTTTGGTCACTTGAAACGTCACGAAAGTTTGTAGAGAACAATAATGGAGGGGTATATGCTTGGGAAGAGAGGAAGAGGAAGGCCAAAGAGAAGATTGGTGCAGGATGTGGCGGATGATCTTGCTTATGATCGAGAGGTTTTATGGAAGATTGTTATGGAAGCGAGGTTCTGCAAAGAACATGCTACTGAATGAATGAATGAAGTCCACATAGCCAGATCGTCTGCACACGAGGTGTGTAGTCTGGCGGCGCAATTTTCTGTAACGGCTTTTATACATGCTGCATTTATGGTCGACCACTTTCAAATGAAAGAAACGTGTCGCGACTGAACAAGCTATTCCGTTTATTATTTTCTTCACAGTCTGCCATCACGCCAGTTTTTCAACACGTTCCGTATCTACGCGATGTGGCATTACATTCCGCCCAGAACGCCGTTAGTGGTTGTACTTTGGCCCTACATGACGGCCTAATTTGCTGACAAAGCAGTTTTCATAAACATGAGAACAGTTTATTTGTAACTTTATCGGTTCTCTGTCTCCCTGCTCACATTGTTTAGTGACATGTGGTGATCTTTCATTTTATAGCTTTGGAAAATGTATTCAAACCATTCAGTCTCTGCAAAGTGGTTAATAACCCGACATTATGATTGTCTGTTGGGAATTGTTTAGTTTATTATTGATATTGTGTAAAGGATCACTTTCATTGCAAAATGATATCCCCACAAGTGTTCCAGTTTCCTCCCATAGAACACAACAGGGAGAATCTCAGTGCAGTGCACAAACCCGCCAGCACCGGCGAGGACCCCAATGTATTTATAGCAGAATCTGTCGTAACTGTCATTTACTGCCTATATAGTACCTTGCAGTGTAGGACGGGGAGGGGGGGGGGTGTCATTTATTGCCTATATAGTATCTTGCGGTGTATGGCAAGGAGGTCTTGAACTTGAGGAATTAGGTCGCGTGGCTAGTGCATCACAACGATTCTGCTGAGAATTATTATGCAAAGGGTTAGGAAGAAAATACAACCCGAAATAGGAGAAGAACAATGTGGGTTTGTAGAAGGCAAGGGCACAGTAAATGCTGTGTATTTACTGAGAACAGTAACTGAACGTTCTATAGAAGTAAACAAAGATCTATATCTTTGCTTTATTGACTACACACAGGCTTTCGATAAAGTGAGACATGTCAGCATGATAAGGATGCTTGAAGATCTACAAATTGATGGAAAAGACCTTTTTTTTTTTGTTCGCATATGCATATCCTTTACAGGACATCGCTGTCAACATCAGCATCTTTCAGCTGATTGTTGATTTCTTGGCAAGATTACGCTCAGTAGTTTGCCATGCTCAGTAGTTTGCCATCGCTTTCTGGGCGACCGGCTCCACATACCCTGTAAGTTACCGACGCGGAGAGAATCTCTACCGATTCTCGCTCACGTCACGTTACTCACGAGAGTATACGGGATTACGGAGAAAGACGTTAAAACACCTAGGCCAGGGAGACCGGCGAAAAAGACCTTAGACTTGTAAAAAAAAAAGTTCCCCCCCCCCCCCCATTATTCCATGGCCTAGAATGTGGGCTTGGTTTCGGCTAATGATCACTTTCATTGCACGCGAATATCTCCCATAAGTGGGCACTCTTCTCACATATATGGATTTCTATCATAAGTGCACCAGTTTCTTCATGCATATGGATATCTCCCATAAGTGTGCTAGTCTCTTCGTGCATATGGATATCTCCCATAAGTGTGCCAGTCTCTTCGTGCATATGGATATCTCCCATAAGTGTGCTAGTCTCCTTGCACATATGGATATCTCCCATAAGTGTGCTAGTCTCCTTGCACATATGGATATCTCCCATAAGTGTGCTAGGCTCGTCACACATATGGATATCTCCCATAAGTGCGCCATTCTCCTCACACATATGGATATCTCCCGTAAGTGCGCCAGTCTCCTCACACATATGGAATATCTCCCATAAGTGCGCCAGTCTCCTCACACATATGGATATCTCCCATAAGTGCGCCAGTCTCCTCACACATATGGATATATCCCATAAGTACGCCAGTTTCCTCACACATATGGATATCTTCCATAAGTGCGCCAGTCTCCTCACACATATGGATATCTTCCATAAGTGCGCCAGTTTCCTCACACATATCAAACACAGAATCTAGCACTGTGTATTTGTGGCACCGGCGAGTGTCCAAACATGTGTACACCAGAATCACGGTTGCTATGAATATTGTTTTCTAATTTGGAAAAGTATCCTGGAAAAAAAATGGTTTACACAGCAACTGTGTCCGGACCAAGAACTTCTGCCTTCGTGCACCTGATTTAAACTTTTGACTGCTATCCTCAGTCCAACTTACATAGCAGCAGGTTGTGTCTCGCTTAGTCTGGCCCCTATCCCATAAGCTGTCCAATATGTAGTTTTCATCCATCGAAAAAGCACATGGGGTCAGTGGGACACACAAGCTCCCCCACCACGGCAAGGTGGAGACACATCGGGGGAGGGCCTGGATGCTCTGATTCCCATTTGGTTCTATAAGTGCTTTTTATAAACCTCTTTGCCTCAGTATAGGTTATGTCTATGTCAGGCTGAGGTAGTCATCCGCCCTCTTTTGCTAGTCTGTCAGCCTCTTCATTTCCAGGTATACTGCAATGTGATGGGATCCATGTATTACAACTTGTTTAGACTTCTGGCATAGACCATGGAGTGCTGCTCATAGGTCAGCTAGTTATGTGCCGTTTTTGCTCTTCAGTATTGAGACAGCTGACTTTGCATCTGTGAAGATAGCTATTTGCTTCTCTTTATTTTCCTCCATCAAGAGCATTTCTGCTGCAGTTTTCAAAGCCTGTACCTCCGCTTTGAAGTTACTTGAAAAATTTTCCAGTTGCCACTGACTGTTTTTTTTTCCCCACTCCATTTTTTAAATTTAGGAGAATTCCTCGTCCTGCATTTTCTATTAAATTTTTGGCTGATCTGTCTGTATATGGGTCCAATTGCTACTTGGGTAATGTTCTTTTATGTAGTTTAGGGCTAGTTTTCTTCTTTCTGTTCCATTCTGAGTGTTCTTTTTCTCAATACCAGGAATGTTTTCTATCATCTCAGGCAGTTGCTTCTGTCTCCAAGCTGGGAACTTGTGTGCATTGTAAATGGGTTTGTCTATTGATATGTTAAGTATAGGGTCTATCTTAATCTTTCGTTTTGCAGTTTCTACAAAGTTGCTAAGCTTCAGTCTTCCCTTTCCAAAACTATTAAACCTGTTATACATGGGGTGGTCTGTCAATCTTCTAAATTTTTCTGCTTGTGTTGGGCTCTACTATCTCTTCTGTCCTGCATTGGTTGTAAACAAGTGATCTTTTCTAGTTCGTTAATAGGCGTTGTCTTCAGGCTTCCAGTTATGATCCGCATTCCTTTATATTGGACTCTACTTATTTTGTTAAAGTTTCTTCTTCTTCTTCTTCGTTCATCCGGAGTTTTTTTTTTTCCGGATGTGATTGCGTTGTGCCTGTTTACAGCAGAGCTGCGTTCTTGCACCGTTAGGCCGACACATCTGACTTCTGCGGGCATTTGTTGACCGGGTTAACCTTCCCGGTTGTTAAAGTTTGACTTAGCTGCTGTTGCCCAAGCTGCGTTGCCATATTCCAGTACTGGCCTCACCTGTCCAGTGTATAACTTCTTGAGAACTTTCTCATCTGCTCCCCATGTTGTACTAACAAGCTTTTTCATGATTCCTATTCTTTGCCTTACTCTTGTTCAATTTTTCTCAACCTGCGTCTTCCAAGTGAGGCAACGATCAAAGGTAATTCCTAGATAGTTTACAGACAGGCTGTGTCTGTCGATTCCAGTCTCTGGACTTAGCACTCTGATGACTTTCCTGCAAAGAGCAGTTTGATAACTAAGTGATCAGTCTTTCCCTCCCACAGCGAATGGCAAGTGCAGGCACAAACTCTCTTCTGAATGTGCTCATACGATTGTTAATGTAATGCACTAACAATTACACCAATGTGCTCACTGACTTAGTGTTACAAAGAGAATATTTATAAGGGACAGAGCACACATATACACACAAAACATTGAAAGTTTCATATGAATACAAGCTTAAGAACATTTGAAAATAAGTCCCAAATAGTGGTCTCCCATTATTTTACAGTTAAGTTCATAATCTTGTACAGGTAACATGTATTTAAGTTTAAATTGTAATTTACCATGTTAAATTACAAGGAGAAGAGAATTAGAGACAGTGATTAATAATATGGCAAATTTATTGAGAGAGCTGATAGAGATAAAGGACATAGCTTGGCATGAGTTGGTTGAGGACCTATGCTTCAATGGGGGATAAAGAGCAAAAGAAGAAGAATGTGTTAAACTGTACTATGGGAGTCTCCGTGGCGAAGTGGTCAAGCCGTCTGCCTCGGACTCCGAAGGTTGTGGGTTTGAATCTGGGCCAGGTCCTTCAGTTCACGAGTGCATTTATTTTGGAGACTCCTGTGGGTCGTCGCTGGAGCTATGGAGTTCGTGCTTTGTGCGACACTTTCCGGGCTGCGGAAAGAGACTAAGCCATATGGGATTACAACCCGGTGCAATGAAGTGGACTTTTTTTTTAAAACTGTACTTATAGGTCCAGATTAGGTAGTTTTAAGTTGAAGCTGCTATTGGGCCATACTTATTCCAGCTGTTACATTAAAGTAATAAATAACAAGCAATAGTTATCTACTCAGTTAACTCTTTCTGTCCAACCACAGTTGTTTTGTTGCTTCGCTCTACTCTATCAAAGTTTCTCAATTATCTACTCTGCTAGCTCTTTCTGTCCAAACCCAGCTGTTTAGTTGCCTCCCCCTACCCTATCAAAGTTTCTAAATTATCTACTCAGCAACTATTTCTGTCCAAACCCAGCTGTTTAGTTGCCTCCCCCTACCCTATCAAAGTTGCTAAATTATCTACCTAGTTAATTCTTTCTGTCCAAACCCTGGTTTGTTGCTTCGCTCTACTATATCAAAGTTGCTAAATGATCTACTAAGCAACTATTTCTGTCCAAACCCAGTTGTTTGGTTGCTTCGTTCTACTCTATCAAAGTCGCTAATACCTATTCAGTTAACTCTTTCTGTTAAAACTCAGTTTTGTTGCTTCGCCCTACTCTATAACAATTACTAATTAACTCCTCAAGACCCAGACATTTTTACTTTAAAGTAACAGCTACTTGGGACAGTAAAGGTTCCATGGCAATCGCTACAGGTGGGATGTGCAATTTCAAACTTTCACATATGCTATAATAAAGTGCAATGACCGATTTCCTCGAAGGTTGTCTCTCCCAAACAATTCTGAAAAGTATCCAGTATCTGGTTTATTATTAGAGTAGACTCTCTGAGGCCATGAATAGTGGTCAGAAAAGAGATATAAGCAACAGTTAGGAATTGAATCTGAATTGAATTAGTGAGCAAAAGTATGAAAAAATTAGTGGAACTGCGGTAAAGGCTGTAGAAATAAAACCAATATAAAATAACACAAAATAATGCAACTTCAAAAAAACACATGTTTCCCTGTAATTGTATTACTTTGTGTTATTTTATCTTGGTAAGCAAGCACATTAACCAGGGAGTTTTCTTGCTTCAGGACAATGAGAACAAGTTACTCTAGAACAGTGGTTCTCAACCGGTGGGGAATTCACCCCCCCCCCCCCCCAGGAGGGAGGGGGAGGGGGGAATTAAGATTATTGCGAGATCACTTTACTACAAGAACCGATTATTTAATATTGTTTTTCCCTCTATATTTTACGGTTCTGTACTTCTTGCCACTCTGAAATGTGTTTTATAACGTAAGTTAATCACCTTTAACGTAGACGTCTAGACTTGTTCTAGTATGTGTTATTAAATTTAGGTTCCATTTTTACGTATACTGTGTAGGTGCAGGGGTGGGGTGGGGGTGGGGATTACTAGGAAGAAAATACGAAAGGGTGAGATGATAGTCTGAACATATGGTGAAGAGGTGCATGGGCCAAAAAAAGGTTGAGAACCACTGCTCTAGAAAGATGCTTCCACTAGCTCTAGTCTAAAGCACTCCAAATTGATGGTTTCAGTAGTTGGACAATGGGATTACTGTCTCTGAGAATCTCAGTTGGTTTGTTGTTGTTTGTGAATCCTCTATAAGACTAAGTTTTAACCACGATACACAGGTGTTCAAGCAATGGCCAACTACTTAACGTAAACTTGCCTGGTAATCACAAGCAGCCAAAAAAAAAATGCTGGAGTTGACGGCTACGTCCTGTACGTAATGGTTATGCAACGAACACTAGCATTGGGTTGTAATGTATCTAACGGAATGAGGCAGGTGGGGGAGACTTGTCTCCTGACCCGATACCCAAGTGTCATCTCCATGGAGACTGCTACACAGCTCCCCTTCCCCTCTCAGTAAGTTAGTTGAGGTTGAGAAGAGGGACTCACTCAGAAGACTACAAGTACAATCTCACACTGCACAAAAGACCGCAACCAAACAAATGCATTCCAAAAGTTCACACCACATCCTTACCTTGCAGTGCTTCAGAATGTAACAGAACACAGCCGGGAACAAAGGAAATGATAGAGAACCATGAGACACGGACCTGCGTCCAAGTTTTGTACCAAGTGTATGCAGACGTCTGCCGTCCTGCATTAAACTGTCACGACCTCTGGGCACGACATTGGTATCGCTCAAGGACATCTCAGTATCGTATCAAATATCTTTCAATGTTATAATGCATTTTACAATAGTTTTATCTAGAACAAATTGTTGGTTGTGTTGGTTAAATAAAATTAAACCTTATGGATTTGTTTTGTGTATTTATTGAATGCAGTTAAGTCAAGTTTGTTTGTTACATGAGTATTGCTTGAAAGCTAATGTATAAGACAGATTCGATACGTCTACTGCAACCTTGACCTTTCAAGGTTTCCAAGGGACGTAATTAATACTCGAGTCCTTGACAAATAGATTAATTGTTATCAAATGTGTCGCCTCCCTTGGAATAACAAAGTGAACATCGTTCTGTGAAATTGTTTTTCAAATATAAGTCACTACATTGAATTGATGAATATTTCAGCTTGAATGATTCATTATTTTTGCTTTATTTTATATTGTGTGACTTCTTCAATATGTATCTGACGAAATGCACCAACATATAGTTAGTTAGTTAGTTAGTCGACAGATCATCCTCGTTGCACATCGAACCATTCAGTCCATAAGTGCTCGGATCCCCTCCTCAGCAAATCCCGCAGCGTGTAGCGGCTAACGACGCCAGTTCTGTGTTGGTTTATCAATCTTCTTTGGCTTCCTGCGTAGTGTTCTTGTTTGGCCACCCCTCTTTTAATTTGCTGCTCCTGCAGTCTGGCCATTGTTGTAGATTCACAGTCATCACTTGGTTCTCGCGCAAGTCTTACTTCTCGAAGAGCATTCAGAATGTCAGCCTGGTCCATGGCGCGTCCGCCCTCCACAGTAGCCTCACCTGCGAGCTTGTCAGCCCGCTCATTTCCTTGTACTCCCGCATGACCTGGCACGAAGATGAAACTAATCTTTGTCAGCCGAGACTGCTTCAGAGGCAGCAGCCATTCTCTTCGGATCGACCCCTCCTCTATCCTCTTGATCATGTTCATTGAGTCGCTAAGCACCAACATATGTCAGGCAATATAGTGTGTGTTATCTATTCAACTATTGTTTGTATTTTTATAATTCCAGTTCACCCCGAGAAAGCATTATTTTGAATTGTTCTGTTAGTTGTTTCCGTCCACTCTGGCGTCCGATTTAAAAAAAAAAATAAACAGCTAACTAATGTTCATCTCGTTCAGCTTGCTTATTTCACATTTGTATGTTTTATATTGAATTTTCATCACCTTCCAATTCCTTTATAGATATGTTTCTTTCTCTATTGCAATCCTAGCAGGTGCTTTCTTTTTCACGCCTCTGTTCGCTGTCGATATATCCGAGGTTTTCTCATTCCTTGTTGCCTATCCCTATATTCAATCAATCAATCATGTGCCATGCCGGAAAGCGTGGGCGGTCATGACTCGCCATTTCACTCGATCACCAGCGTCGTGGATCAGCTCAGTGTTCCTGTCTCATCCATGCCATGTGGCCAAGCCATCCAGGTATTTTCCTCTCGGTCTTCCCCTTCGATCTTGCCAATTGTCACTAGGTTCTCCAATCCATTTCTTCTCATAACATGTCCAAAAAATTTTGACTCTCTATTATTACGATTATAATTATTGTTTTTGTTATTGCTTTGATATATAGCTTTGTCCGCGGACAATTATTTGTGTTCTGTGTAAGTTTAGAAAAAGATTGTGATTTCACAGTGTCTTTTGACATACAGAATTAATTCTTCTAATGCCTCAGTGCTATTTGAGTGGAGAACCGTACCATCTGCTTATATATATATATATATATATATATATATATATATATATATATATATATATATATATATATATATATATATATATATTGGAGTACAACGAAAGGAGACGAAGCCTTGTTACAAACCTTTTGAGAACAAAATTTTAAGACGCATCTTTGGACCCATTAGGGATACACAAAGTGGAGAGTGGAAAAGAAGAAGTAACAAAGACATTTATGATTTGTTTAAGTCCCCGCTAATCACTGGTATCATGAAGGCTAATAGACTACAATGGCTGGGGCATATAGAAAGAATGGAAGATAATAGGGAAACAAAACTCGCTTACACTCAGGAAATAAATGACCGTAGACCCCGAGGTAGACCAAGAAGGCGGTGGAGAGATAATATACATACAGACCTACAAGCACTTGGAATCAACGACTGGCAAGAGAAGGTCCACCAGAGAGACGAATGGAGACAGATTGTATTTGCAGCAAAGAACCTCAATGGCTCGGAATGCTGAAGAAGAAGAAGAAGAAGATATATATATATATATATACTGTATGTGTGTGTGTGCATTTTTTAGCTGCTGTTGATGTACTAGGCAAGATTGCGCTCAGTAGTTTGCCATTGCTTTCTGAGCGGCCAGCTCACATACCCTTAAGTTACCAACGCGACGAGAACCGCTACCGATCCTCGCGCAGGTTACGTTACTCACGAGAATATACGGGATTAAGGAGAAAGACGTTAACCTTTAAGCCAGGGAGACCGGCATCTGCTTATGTGAGTTCTGTAATTGGATTTCCGCCTATTATTAATGGGTCACAATTGTCTCTGGTCTCATCGGTACCGCGTGCTTCAGTACATTTTCTGCAAAGATGTTGAAAGGTTTCATGGTTTGCAGCCCAGGGATGACTGTGAGAGCAAGCCAGTAAATCAGTATAGGAAGAAAGTGCCAAACCGGAGGCATCGTTTGATTATCAAAATCAAACTGTTCACGGTGGAGTTTATCCAACAGGAGGCAATTTATGACGATGTCTGGGTTCAAATTATTGACACTACTGTCTTTTTGCTGTTGCTGAAAAAACAAAATTGGGCTCGTCCGGGATTTCTTCTTCTTCTTTTCGTTCATCCGGAGTGTTTTTTCAGATGTGATTGCGGTGTGTCTGTTATGCTCCCTTGGGCCGAAACCCGTAGGCCAACACATCGACTTTAGCGTGCTTTTTTGACCAGGTAGCATTCCTGGGAGACTCTCACTTTTGTAGTGCCATCTGCAACCATGCTGGCCAAGGTTGAATGGTCGAGGACAACGGTCATCCCTCAAAGGAAGGCAGGGACAGTCCATAGCATTTTCCGCCATCCAAGGTTGCTTCCTTAGTTGCAGGGCCAACACATAACGCCCTGGATCTGGGCTCACCGAGGGAGATCGTCACGTCCTGCTCATGGCTGCTTTAAATCCTCACTTCAATATATTGGTCATTTCGTTTCCCCGGGTCATTCCCGCACAAACCAGACAGGTTTGCAGACGGCATCCACTCAGCGAGTTTTCGGACATGTGCTTGTCGTTGCGCCCATCAGAGCTTTTCCAGGCACAACAGACATTCGGAAAACTACCCAGTCAGAGCTGTTCCGAACAAGAGCGGCATTCGGAAACTAGGTAGTCAGAGCTGTTCCTAGCACGGGAGACATTCGGATGATACATTTCACTCGGACGTAATTGCGTAGTGTCAATTTTTAGTTTGCCACCCGTAGGACGACACTTCCGACTTCAGCGGGCATTTTTTAATGAGGTTAGCCTTCCTCTGGTTTCGAGGCACGTTGGACTGTTGTGATGTCGCTAACATCTCAGCTGGTCAAGATAGAACGATGAACGACATCGTGGTCGGCCCTCAAGGGAAGGCAGGGGCAGACCATGAGCATTCCCTCGCTATCCAAGGAGGCTTCCATAATTGCAGAGCCGGCACATATTGCTCTGTGACTGGGCTCACCCGAGGAGTTGCCACGTCCTGCTCATGGCTGCTTTAGTTCCTCACTTCCATGTGTTGGGCAACTCGTTTGCCACTGATCGCTCTAGCACACACCAGGGACGGTCAGGCTGCAAGCGACACCAACTCGGTAAGCTTTTGCTTTTGACTTCGGACCACGCAATAGGTTCGCTCGCCGTGCGTTCCATTTTGCGTCATTGGGACGTTCTTCCACTTTTGTCTACACTCTCTATGAGTTAGATACAGTTTTCGCAGCCGTTTTCTTCGACTGGGGCACTTTTTGACTTTTTGTACTCGCTCACGAGGTAGGCTACTTGTGCTGCCGGCTCAGCACCTTACCTTCGTGCACCGTGAACGAGAAACGGCTTGGCCCTCTCATCCGGGAATCTCTCATATCCGCCTTCGAACTTCTATCAGACCTGAGCATGTAGCTTGCTCAGTATCACGCCTTTATTTTTCGAAAGGTGGCTATCGGCCCGGCTCTCGGGTCCGAGGGTTTGTGGCTTAGAGGCGTTCAGCCACAGCCCTCGACTGGGAGCCTTTAGTGTTTTGTCCGGACCAAGAACTTCTTGCCTTCGTGCGCTTGATTTAAATTTTAGACTGCTATCCCCAGTCTCACCTGCAGAGCAGCAGGTTGTGTCTCTCTTAGTCTGGTCCTATCCCATAAGCTGTCCGATATGTAGTTTTCATCCATCAGCAAGCAATGGGGTCGATGGGACACGCAAGCTCCCCCACCACGTCAAGGTGGAGACACATCGGGGGAGGTCCGGGATTTGAACCCAGGACCTCTCGCACCCAAAGCGAGAATCATACCCCTAGACCAACGAGCCACATGGTACATAACGGACAAGTCTTATATTTTATCACATTTTACATGTGTTTAATTGTTTCATAATTGTGTTGTTTATTATACTATATCTAGTGGTAAACATGTGTGAGCCCTTCATCTGGTGATAAAGGTACCGGATCATTCCATTCCATTCTTCTGCACCTCAGAACAGGACACAGTAGATAACGCAACCACATGTATACAAAATTCAAGATTGGTGACTCAGCCATGATGTGGTTTGGCGTCGTCGCAGACAGCAGAGCACACACTCCAGGATTGCCCAAACTACGACATATCCAAGCGAACCTTCTGGCCTAGAGAGACAACAGTGGAAGATAAACTATATTGACCGCTGATTGAACTAAAAAAGACTTAGATTCATACAAGAGACAACATTGCAGTTATAAACATATTTCAGGCGAACGAAAGAAGAAGAAGAAGAAGAAGAAGAAGAAGAAGAAGAAGAAGAAGAAGAAGAAGAAGAAGAAGAAGAAGAAGAAGAAGAAGAAGAAGAGGAAGAATTCCATTCCATAGTTGTCTGTCTCGTGCCGCTCTCTTCAGCCTACATTGACAGATTTGCGCTTAGACACGTGTATGAAGAACGAACTTCTTTGTGATCACATTTACATGCACGGAGCGTCCATTGTCTCTGTTGTATGTCCTTCATCTTTACTGTACCATTAACCTTAGTTTTTATTTAAGACTTGCCATTTCCTGGTCAGAACTGCTCACGAATACTGGTTGAATCGATCGTAAGGTCAGTAAGTCTACAGGACGTTTTACGCTCAGTAGTTTTCCCTTGCTTTCTTAGTATGAGTCCAACCTGGGAAAATGCGTGTGGAAGTCGGATGTACTGGGCTGGACGAAACAGTGCAAAGCAATAAAATACACTTGATGATGATGATGTAAAACAAATCACAAACGCCGAGCTCCGTGGCGAAGGTATTACGGACGCGGTTCTTAATTTCGCTTACCTGCGTTCGAAGCACAGCTGCGACCGATTTGGCAGTAAACTGTACTGCGCTGGGTGTTAATGTGTTGGTATGCGAACCAGTCGTTCAGAAAGCAATGGCAAACTACAGAACGTAAATGATTGATTGATTGATTTAGAAACCGACATCACAGCATTCGGGGCATTCCCATAAGCGCTCCGTCCCCATCCTCAGCAGCCAGCGAAGAGTTCCAACATTAATAGTACCAGTAGCAATCTGATTATATGTCCGTCTCGCCTTTCCTCTGAGCGTTGATCGTCGGCCAGATCCCCTCGTCATCCCTCGCTGTCGCATTCTTGCCAGACCTTGGTGATCCATTTGCTCCTCCGAGCTGTACACATGCTCCCAAAAGGTCGCAACCACATCTGCTTTGTCATGCATCAATACTCCACCAAGTTTTGCCGAGCCAGCCAATCTGTCCGCCTGTTCATTCCCCAGCACACCAGCATGCCCCGGAGAAAAGATCCAGACGATGCTTGTCACCCGTGACTTCCGAAGCAAAGCAAGCCACTCTGCACGAAGCTTGCCTGTCTTCACCCTACTCAGCATGCTTTCTGAGTCAGTTACAATCACGATGTGTGTGTGTATCGTATTCTCCATCCAGCGGAAAGCTGCACTGACTGCCTCCACCTCCATTCTTAAGCTAGATGTTGTGGTATCATATGCCAGGCTCTCCTACCAAATGTCGACCATTGGCTTTTGCTAAGAACCCCCAGGCGCTTCTCCTACCTCTCAACACCGACCCATCTGTGTAGATAATCACATCACCTGAGCGAGCATTATCCTGAATTAGTTGCTGGATTTCCACTTCCGTGGCCCCTGCTGGCCACTCCCTGCACTCCCGGCTCAATGTGATTATAACTCTGCACAAGTCTGACTGCTCCGCTGACACTCTGACCCACTCTTCTCCTCTCCTAATGTTCTCCAAGGGGCACACCTGCCTGATCGTATCCTCCGCCTGAGCCATCCATGATTTCCCTCTTATCAGTCGCTGACCCTTAACGGCGTCCAGCGCCTCATGCAACGGGTGATCTGTGTCTGCAGCTACTCTGAGGTATGCCTTCGCCTGCATCACCTTGAGCCTACCTGCAACAGACGGCAAACCAAGGATGTAACGCATACACACAACTGGGGTGTCTCTGGTGCATCCCAGAATGACTCGCATCGCTTCGTTCTGTATGCGCTCTAATTTCACCAGCTGACTCTTTGAGACAGTGAGCAGTCCTAGTCCATAATCAATCACTGAGAGGATCAAGTACTGGAATAGTGTGAAAAGCATTCTCTGCTCTGTGTCCATTGCAGCCATAGTTTTAAGTGCATTGAGTCCCTTTTGAGACCTTGTCACAACCGTCTCCACATGGTCCTTGAAGGACAGGTTCCTGTCAAATGTGATTCCCAGATACTTCAGTTTGTTCTCTCTGTTGACGCTTCTACCATCTATCGTGAGGCTTGGGACATCAGCTCTCACAATCCTGTTGTCCAGAGAGCACCACAAAACAGCTGCCTTTTCTGGGTGGATGACAGCACTCATTTCAGTGCACCGTCAATCACATTGTCTACTGTTGCCTGTAGCTCCTGGGCTGTTTGCTCCCTATCTCTCCCCTGCCAATATGCAAGAATATCATCTGCAAATGTTAGTATCCTTCCCCCCTCTGCTGTGTGTCCACCGTGACGAGGTAGAGGGGCTTGTGCGTCCCAATGACCCCAAGAGCTATGCCGACGGTAGCACAGCTACTGGTAGGGCCACCCATGTCGGACAGGTCAAGGGAGAGGGACCAGACGAAGAGACACACAAACCTGCTGCCTTGTAGGTAGACTGGGGACAGTCAAAGGCTAGGGAAAGCACCCCGAATACATGCTTGTCAAAATCGGATGTACTGAGCAACAGGCTTGACAAAGCAGTGCAACGTAAACCTGCTGCCTTGTAGGTAGACTGGGGACAGCCAAAGGCTAGGGAAAGCATCCCAAATAAATGCTTGTCGAAATCGGATGTACTGAGCCACAGGCTTGACAAAGCAGTGCAACGTAACTTAATTCATGATGTCACAAATCAAAATTAATCGATATGGTGCTAATCCCGTGAAGTCCCATCAGGCGGCGATAGTGCCGGGCCCCCTGCCTCGAGGGGGTCCACCCATGACTACTGGTGGTCACCTTCCCCTGTGCTGTGGAGTCAAGGCACAGAGGAGTAGGTTAAGAGCTATTGACCAAATACCCCGGACACTCAACATACTACAGTGGAATGCCGAAGGAGTTTACAAGAAGAAAGACTCCCTAACACAGCGTCTTCATAAAGATAGAATAGATGTGGCATGCATTCAAGAGACACACCTCAACGCCAATCACAAATTCTCAGTCAGAGGATATCAGGTCACACGTTTCGACCGCGAAGGACACAAAGGAGGAGTTCTAATACTTACACGAAATACAATACCTTGCAGCGAAGTATCTGTGATCTCTGACAACCAAACGGAAATTATAGGTGTTGATATAATGATAAAGGACGTGAAAATAAGAATCTACAATCTGTATAGCCCAGCAGATAAGGACCTTACACTCTCAAACATGAAAATAACTGACACAAACTGCATTATTGTCGGAGACTTTAATAGCCGTTCAGAAAGATGGGGATACCCAGATACTGACAAAAGAGGAGATGAATTGGAGGACTGGGAAATAGACTCAAATCTCCATCTACTCAACAAAGCGGATGACACACCGAGCTTCTACTCCAGAAGATGGCTTACCACTTCTACTCCAGACTTAGCTTTCTGCACAGGAGACATCCTCCACAAAATCGATCGCCATGTGCTGGACCAATTAGCAGGTAGTGACCACAGACCAATCAAGCTTGTAATGAATATGGAGTATGTTCCACAGGAGCAAAAGCCCTTGCCCCGCTGGAATTACAAACGAGCAGATTGGGACAGATTTGCCATACTAACAGACAAATATTGTGAAAACATAAATACACGATATGGCAACATAAAGCAAATGGTGGAAAGTCTAAACAGAGCGATAATACAGGCAGCCACTGAGTCCATTCCAAGAGGAGCGAGGAAAAATTACAAACCATACTGGACTGAAGAACTACAAAGTTTGGAGGACAAAGTTGAAGATGCCAGGAAGACAGCAGAGAGAGAACAAACAATTGAAGCGAATATCTCTCTCAAAGCCATCTCAGCAAAATATAAAAGAACAGTAAATCAAACAACAAGAGATTGTTGGAGGGAAAAAACAGAAAACCTGAATTTTGACAGGGATGGAAACAAACTATGGAAACTAGTGAAAGCCATGAACAATGAAGGACCTAGAAACAAACAAATAACAATTAAACAAGGAAATGCCTTGCTTACAGGAAAAAAGGCTGCAAATGCACTAATGGAACACTATGCAAATGCAAACCACATTGATATTACAACCGAACAGAAGAAAGCAATCAAAGACAAACAGATACATCATAGAAATACAGAGACAGCAGCAGAATATATGATGGCAAATCTAACAATGGAAGAAATGGAACAGGCAATGAATACCCTAAAAAAGAAGAAATCACCAGGAAAGGATGGAATCACAAATGAAATGCTAATAGGACTAGGCACCAAGGCAAAGAAGAAACTACTAGCAGTCCTAAATAACAGCTGGAAGAGAGGAATAGTCCCACAGGCATGGAAGGAAGCTATACTAATACCAGTCCCAAAGAAAGGAAAAGACCTGGAAGAACCAAATGGCTATCGACCTATCAGTCTACTTAGCTGTGTAGGAAAATTAATGGAACGCATTATCAATGGCAGGCTAACATGGCATCTGGAAGAAAACAAACTCTTAACACCACACCAAGCAGGATTCAGAAAGTACAGATCCACTGAAGATCAAATAACCTATATAGCTCAGGAAATAGAGGATGCCTTCCAAGAGAAAAAGCACACACTAGCGGTCTGGATAGATTTAGAAAAAGCATTTGATAAAGTATGGAAGGAAGGACTGAAAGTAAAACTGCAAAACATGCATGTTTGTGGAAAAATGTATAAATGGATCAGCCACTACCTTGAGAACAGAACTGCCAGGACAAAAGTACAAGGACAAACAAGCAAAATGATGCTGCTGGAGCAAGGTGTCCCCCAAGGAGGAGTTCTTTCACCAACATTATTCCTAGCATATATAAATGACATCACAGAAAATTTTCCAGCCAGAGTACACACATCCTCCTTTGCAGATGACCTAGCCATATGGACATCTGAAGAATATATTAGTACAGCTAACAGCAGAATACAGCAAGCCTTATTAGCGCTAGAGGACTGGTCAAAATCATGGCTAGTGAAGATAAGTGAGGAGAAAACAACATGCACAGTGTTCTCCCTCTCAAATAAAACTCAGCAACCTAAGCTGGTATTGAATGGAAAAATATTGCGCCATGAAGAAAATCCAAACTATCTAGGAGTCACCTTTGATCGTCGCCTGACATGGAAGACACAGGTTGAGAAAAATCGAACAAGAGCAAGGCAGAGAATGGCAATCATGAAAAAGCTTGCTGGTACAACGTGGGGAGCAGATGAGAAAGTTCTCAAGAAGTTATATACTGGACGGGTGAGGCCAGTACTGGAATATGGCATTGCAGCTTGGGCAACAGCAGCTAAGTCAAACTTTAACAAAATAAGTAGAGTCCAAAACCAAGGAATGCGAATCATAACTGGAAGCCTGAAGACAACGCCTATTAATGAACTAGAAAAGATCACTTGTTTACAACCAATGCAGGATAGAAGAGATAGCAGAGCCCAGCAACAAGCAGAAAAATTTAGAAGATTGACAGACCACCCTATGTACAACAGATTTAATGGTTTTGGAAAGGGAAAGACTGAAGCGTAGCAACTTTGTAGAAACTGCAAAACGAAGGATTAGGGCAGATCCTATACTTAACATATCAACAGTCAAGCCCATACACAATGCACACAAGTTCCCAGCTTGGAGACAGCAGCAACTGCCTGAGATGATAGAAAACATTCCTGGTATTGAGAAAAAGAACACTCAGCATGAAACCGAAAGAAGAGAAATAACCCTAAACTACATAAAAGAACATTACCCAAGCAGGAATTGGACCCATGCATATACAGATGGATCAGCCAAAAATTCAATAGAGAATGGAGGAGGAGGAATTCTCCTAAATTTAAAAAATGGAGTGAAAAAAACACATTCAATGGCAACTGGAAAATTTTCAAGTAACTTCAAAGCGGAGGTAGAGGCTCTGAAAACTGCAGCAGAAATGCTCCTGATGGAGGAAAATAAAGAGAAGCAAATAGCTATCTTCACAGATGCAAAGTCAGCTGTCTCAATACTGAAGAGCAATAACAGCACAGAACTAACTGACCTAAGAGCAGCACTCCATGGTCTATGCCAGAAATCCAAAAAAGTTGTAATACAGTGGATCCCATCACATTGCAGTATACCTGGAAACGAAGAGGCTGACAGACTGGCAAAAGAGGGCGGACGACTACCACAGCCTGACATAGACATAACCTATAATGAGGCAAAGAGGTTGATAAAAAGCACTTATAGAACCAAATGGGAATCAGAGCATCCAGGCCATCAGAAGGATGATGCATATTACAAACTCGACCGAAGAGAACAAGTAGCAATCTTCAGACTCCGCACAGGACATAACAGGCTGAAATACCACTTGTTCAATAAACTAAAGATAGGAGATACCGATGAATGTAATTGTAGAACTGGAAAAATGACAGCAAAACATTTGCTGCAGGATTGCCCAACGTATGCAGAACAGAGAAAGATATTTTGGCCCACACCTGCTTCATTTGAGGACAAGCTCTATGGAGATATCAACAAGCTAAAGTTGACCGCAGCTTACTTAAACTACATACAGGTTGACATTTAAAGGTGCATGAAGACCCAGAGGCATGAAATGGAATATTGCTTGGATAGCAAATCCATTATGTGGAAAGTCCAAATAGAAAGCTCGCTGTGTGGGCTTCATAAAAGGTGGAAAAGTGTCCTAGTGGCACCGAAATGGAATATTGCTTGGATAGCAAATCCATTACGTGGAAAGTCCGAATCAAAAGCCCATTGTGTGGGCTTCATAAAAGGTGGAAAAGTGTCCTAGTGGCATGAAATGGAATATTGCTTGGATAGCAAATCCATTACGTGGAAAGTCCGAATCAAAAGCCCACTGTGTGAGCTTCATAAAAGGTGGAAAAGTGTCCTAGTGGCACGAAATGGAATATTGCTTGGATAGCAAATCCATTACATGGAAAGTCCGAATCGAAAGCTCACTGTGTGGATGTCATCTGCAGACTGCATACTTCTGGTTTCCGGAAGAACAGCCTATGGTGAACGGAAGGCCCAATATACGGAAGTGAGGCTAAGCAGCCATGTGCAGGACGTGACGATTCCTTGGGTGAGCCCAGTACCAGAGCGCTATGTATCGGCTCTGCAAGTATGGAAGCCTCCTTGGATGGCGGGGAATGCCCATGGTCTGCCCCTGCCTTCCCTTGAGGGCTGACCAGGATCTTTGGCTGTTCTATATGGACCAGCTGGGTTGGGGGATAACACCACAACAGTGAGAGTCAAACGTCCTAAGAAACCCCCGGGAAGGTTAACCCGGTCAACAAATGCCCGCAGAAGTCGGATGTGTCGGCCTAACGGCGCAAGAACGCAGCTCTGCTGTAAACAGGCACAACGCAATCACGTCCGAAAAAAAAACTCCGGATGAACGAAGAAGAAGAAGAAGAAGAAGAAGAAGTATCCTTCCAACCCCTGGTGCTTCTAGGTTTGCAATCTTGCTCGTATACACATTAAAGAGCACCGGTGAGATTGCTGATCTCTGTGGCAGTCCCGGTGTTAAAATATGTGGCTCTGAGGTTCATGCACCCAGACGGAGAGCAACCCGGCGAGAATGTAGGACAGCTGCTACCCAGTTCATCAACCAGGGATTGACCCCCTTCTCCATCAGTACGGTCATCAAAATATCATATCGAACTCTATTGTATGCATCCTCGAGATCAAGCGCTACCCCATCGTTTCCTGTCTACTCTGGAGGCCCTCATAAACATCAAAGGCAAAAGTGGCTGCATTTGACCAGGTATCTTTTCCTGGCCTGTAGCTCCCCAGGCCTCTTGGAAGAAGCTTCCCCCTTTCCAAGAACTCTTGCAGCATGACAGCGACTATCTTCTCTAGAACCTTCCCAAATGTATTTTGAAGGGCAATGATCCTAAAGCCACTAAGCTTTGAATGATCCTTGAATGGTTTTGGGAGAGGGATGAGATAGCTGTGCACCCAATCCTGCGGTACTGATGCTGTCCTAAAGCTCCGGTTAAAGCAGTCGGTCATCTCCTCCAGGTCTGCATCGCTCAAAGCCTTTATATGGCCATACCTAACCTCATCGGACCCTGGTGCCGTGTCGTTTACCTTTTTCAAAATATGTCTTTATATGCATATTCTTCATGGTGCCAGATAATTCCTCTCTAACTGCATCTCTGGTGTCCGCATCATTATGATTGGTCTGCTCTAAAAATCTCTGGAGAAACGCCTCCCTTTTCTCTTTGTCTGTTGTCACGCGCACACCATCATCTCTATCAATTGTTCCCACTGTCATAGGCCGATCTTTTCTTTGCATTTGTCTGTGCAGTTTTCAGAATTTTCGCAGTGTTTTATCACCTCCAATCTCCTTCATGAAACATTACCATTTTGCGTTTTTGGCCTCTGCAGCACAGCGTTTGAAGACCTCCACCTTGTCCTTCTTGACATTTTCAGCGGTGTCCACTTCCTCTCGTGAGCTTCCAGAGTCTGTCGCACTTTCCTTAGCTGCTTCACTGCAGCTCTCTTTGCTTTCCAAGCATGGTCTACTTCTGGGGTCCACCATGGGGGATGCAAAAAAGGAGTTTTAACATTCCTGTTGCAAGCCCGCTGTCTGAGGCGTCCAAGAACGTAAATTTACCAAGACAGCAACAAAATCAGTAAAATACTGGTGTTGACAGCGATGTCCTGTAAATAGGATATGCAGTAAGAAAAATATCATAAACAGCCAATTGCTTTCTGAGGGGTCGCTCCAGTTACCATGGAAACCAAACCGATTAACGTATCCGGGAATTTCTCACCTCCCCCCCCCCCCCCCCCCCCACTGTATTGTCGAATTATTTATGTTATTAAGTATACCTGATTCTTCTATTCGTGTCATTGAGGCTCAAATTACTTTTCCAAACAAAAAAAAAATATTTGGGCTCGTCCGGGATTTGAACCCGGGACCTCTCGCACCCAAAGAGAGAATCATACCCATAGACCAAAGAGCCGTTAGGTCATTCTTACGAGAAATAAACTCAAAGGGAAAATTTAATATCTCAAGAGATCTTCTATGGTTCTCTCTGAGAATTGCTTTTCCATAATTAATTACTAGTTCAACTCTGTCAGATCCGCTTAGCGATGATTTTGATGGTATCTTCTTCTTCTTCTTCGTTCATCCGGAGTTTTTTTTCGGACGTTATTGCGTTGTGCCTGTTTAAAGCAGAGCAGCGAGCTGCGTTCTTGCGCCGTTAGGCCGACACATCCGACCTCTGCGGGCATTTGTTGACCGGGTTAACCTTCCCGGGGGTTTCTTAGGACGTTAGACTCTCACTGATGTGGTGTTATCTCCCATCCCAGCTGGCCCATATAGAACAGCCAAAGGCATCCTGGTCGGCCCTCAAGGGAAGGCAGGGGCAGACCATGGGCATTCCCCGCCATCCAAGGAGGCTTCCATAATTGCAGAGCCATCACACAGCGCTCTGGTACTGGGTTCACCCAAGGAATCGTCACGTCCTGCACATGGCTGCTTAGCCTCACTTCCGTATATTGGGCCTTCCGTTCACCATAGGCTGTTCTTCCAGAAGCCAGAAGAATGCAGTTTGCAGATGACATCCACACAGTGAGCTTTCGATTCGGACTTTCCACTTAATGGATTTGCTATCCAAGCAATATTCCATTTTGTGCCACTAGGACACTATTTCCACCTTTTATGGAGCCCACACAGTGAGCTTTCGATTCGGACTTTCCACGTAATGGATTTGCTATCCAAGCAATATTCCATTTCATGCCTATGGGAGGCTTGTGTAACTGACATGCCTGTGGTATGAAGTGTGGCAGTCTAAATACTTCTTCATGTATATTTAAATGTCAACCTGAATACAGTTAACGTAAGCTGCAGTCGACTTGAGCTTGTTGATATCTCCATAGAGCTTGTCCTCGAATGAAGCAGGTGTGGGCCAAAATATCTTTCTCTGTTCTGCATATACTGGGCACTCTTGCAGCAAATGTTTAGCTGTCATTTTACCAGTTCCACAATTACATTCATCTGTATCTCCTATCTTTAGTTTGTTGAACAAGTGGTATTTCAGCCTGTTATGTTCTGTGCGGAGTCTGAAGATTGCTACTTGTTCTCTTCGGTCGAGTTTGTAATATGCATCATCCTTCTGGTGGCCTGGATGCTCTGATTCCCATTTGGTTCTATAAGTGCTTTTTATAAACCTCTTTGCCTCATTATAGGTTATGTCTATGTCAGGCTGTGGTAGTCGTCCGCCCTCTTTTGCCAGTCTGTCAGCCTCTTCATTTCCAGGTATACTGCAATGTGATGGGATCCACTGTATTACAACTTTTTTGGATTTCTGGCATAGACCATGGAGTGCTGCTCTTAGGTCAGCTATTTCTGTGCTGTTATTGCTCTTCAGTATTGAGACAGCTGACTTTGCATCTGTAAAGATAGCTATTTGCGTCTCTTTTTTTTCCTCCATCAAGAGCATTTCTGCTGCAGTTTTCAGAGCCTCTACCTCCGCTTTGAAGTTACTTGAAAACTTTCCAGTTGCCACTGAATGTGTTTTTTTCACTCCATTTTTTAAATTTAGGAGAATTCCTCCTCCTCCATTCTCTACTGAATTGTTGGCTGATCCATCTGTATATGCATGGGTCCAATTCCTGCTTGGGTAATGTTCTTTTATGTAGTTTAGGGTTATTTCTCTTCTTTCGGTTTCATGCAGAGTGTTCTTTTTCTCAATACCAGGAATGTTTTCTATCATCTCAGACAGTTGCTGCTGTCTCCAAGCTGGGAACTTGTCTGCATTGTAAATGGGTTTGACTGTTGATATGTTAAGTATGGGATCTGCCCTAATCTTTCGTTTTGCAGTTTCTACAAAGTTGCTACGCTTCAGTCTTCCCTTTCCAAAACCACTAAACCTTTTATACATAGGGTGGTCTGTCAATCTTCTAAATTTTTCAGCTTGTTACTGGGCTCTGCTATCTCTTCTATCCTGCATTGGTTGTAAACAAGTGATCTTTTCTAATTCATTAATAGGCGTTGTCTTCAGGCTTCCAGTTATGATTCGCATTCCTTGATTTTGGACTCTACTTATTTTGTTAAAGTTTGACTTAGCTGCTGTTGCCCAAGCTGCAATGCCATACTTCCAGTACTGGCCTCACCCGTCCAGTATATAACTTCTTGAGAACTTTCTCATCTGCTCCCCACGTATGTACCAGCAAGCTTTTTCATGATTGCCATTCTTTGCCTTGCTCTTGTTCGATTTTTCTCAACCTGTGTCTTCCATGTCAGGCGACTGATCAAAGGTGACTCCTAGATAGTTTGGATTTTCTTCATGGCGCAATATTTTTCCATTCAATACCAGCTTAGGTTGCTGAGTTTTATTTGAGAGGGAGAACACTGTGCATGTTGTTTTCTCCTCACTTATCTTCACTAGCCATGATTTTGACCAGTCCTCTAGCGCTAATAGGGCTTGCTGTATTCTGCTGTTAGCTGTACTAATATATTCTTCAGATGTCCATATGGCTAGGTCATCTGCAAAGGATGATGTGTGTACTCTGGCTGGAAAATTTTCCGTGATGTCGTTTATATATGCTAGGAATAATGTTGGTGAAAGAACTCCTCCTTGGGGGACACCTTGCTCCAACAGCATCATTTTGCTGGTTTGTCCTTGTACTTTTGTCCTGGCAGTTCTGTTCTCAAGGTAGTGGCTGATCCATTTGTACATTTTCCAGCAAACATGCATTTTTTGCAGTTTTACTTTCAGTCCTTCCTTCCATACTTTATCAAATGCTTTTTCTAAATCTATCCAGACCGCTAGTGTGTGCTTTTTCTCTTGGAAGGCATCCTCTATTTCCTGAGCTATATAGGTTATTTGATCTTCAGTGGATCTGTACTTTCTGAATCCTGCTTGGTGAGGTGTTAAGAGTTGGTTTTCTTCCAGATGCCATGTTAGCCTGCCATTGATAATGCGTTCCATTAATTTTCCTACACAGCTAAGAAGACTGATAGGTCGATAGCCATTTGGTTCTTCCAGGTCTTTTCCTTTCTTTGGGACTGGTATTAGTATAGCTTCCTTCCATGCCTGTGGGACTATTCCCCTCTTCCAGCTGTAATTTAGGACTGCTAGTAGTTTCTTTTTTGCCTTAGTGCCTAGTCCTATTAGCATTTCATTTGTGATTCCATCCTTTCCTGGTGATGTCTTCTTTTTTAGGGTATTCATTGCCTGTTCCATTTCTTCCATTGTTAGATTTGCCATCATATATTCTGCTGCTGTCTCTGTATATCTATGATGTATCTGTTTATCTTTGATTGCTTTCTTCTGTTCGGCTGTAATATCAATGTGGTTTGCACTGGCATAGTGTTCCATTAGTGCATTTGCAGCATTTTTTCCTGTAAGCAAGGCATTTCCTTGTTTAATTGTTATTTGTTTGTTTCTAGGTCCTTCATTGTTCATGGCTTTCACTAGTTTCCATAGTTTGTTTCCATCCCTGTCAAAATTCAGGTTTTCTGTTTTTTTCCTCCAACAATCTCTTGTTGTTTGATTTACTGTTCTTTTATATTTTGCTGAGATGGCTTTGAGAGAGATGTTCGCTTCAGTTGTTTGTTCTCTCTCTGCGGTCTTCCTAGCATCTTCAACTTTGTCCTCCAAAATTTGTAGTTCTTCAGTCCAGTATGGTTTGTAATTTTTCCTTGCTCCTCTTGGAATAGACTCAGTGGCCGCCTGTATTATTGCTCTGTTTAGACTTTCCACCATTTGCTTCATGTTGCCATATTGTGTATTTATGTTTTCACAATATTTGTCTGTTAGTATGGCAAATCTGTCCCAATCTGCTCGTTTGTAATTCCAACGGGGCAAAGGCTTTTGCTCCTGTGGAACATACTCCATATTTATTACAAGCTTGATTGGTCTGTGATCACTACCTGCTAATTGGTCCAGCACATGGCGATCGATTTTGTGGAGGATGTCTCCTGTGCAGAAAGCTAAGTCTGTAGTAGAAGTGGTAATCCATCTTCTGGAGTAGAAGCTCGGTGTGTCATCCGCTTTGTTGAGTAGATGGATATTTGAGTCTATTTCCCAGTCCTCCACTTCATCTCCTCTTTTGTCAGTATCTGGGTATCCCCATCTTTCTGAACGGCTATTAAAGTCTCCGACAACAATGCAATTTGTGTCAGTTATTTCCATGTTTGAGAGTGTAAGATCCTTATCTGCCGGGCTATACAGATTGTAAATTCTTATTTTCACGTCCTTTATCATTATATCAACACCTATAATTTCCGTTTGGTTGTCAGAGATCACAGATACTTCGCTGCAAGGTATTGTATTTCGTGTAAGTATTACAACTCCTCCTTTGTGTCCTTCGCGGTCGAAACGTGTGGCCTGATATCCCTCGACTGAAAATGTGCGATTGGCGTTGAGGTGTGTCTCTTGAATGCATGCCACATCTATTCTATCTTTATGAAGACGCTGTGTTAGGGAGGCTTTCTTGTTATAAACTCCTTCTGCATTCCATTGTAGTATGTTGAGTGTCCGGTGTGTTTGGTCAATAGCTCTTAACCTACTCCTCTGTGCCTTGACTCCACAGCACAGGGGAAGGTGACCACCAGTAGTCATGGGTGGACCCCCTCGAGGCAGGGGGCCTGTGGGGTGTGAATTTTAATTCCTAAGAATATTTCGTTACAATGTCTAGGGGGTATTATTGATTCTCTGGTCACTGGTTAGAATGCAGGGTGATCAGGGATATTTACCACAAATCCCAGGAGAAAAGAGTTCAATCCTTGAAACATTGGCATCTGTGTGTAGGTTTCCCTTCCCACTTCATCACCCTTTAAATTTACTATAGTGCTAGAAGGATATTGATTGCTCACAACATATAAACAACCACTTGTTGGACACCACATTTACTTGATGTACACAACACTTTTGGACAAACAGTTCAGGTATTAACTCAAGATCTGCAGTTACATATATAAATGTGTAATAAACACTATGCATTTTCAGACAGGCATGGGATTCATTGCATTATTACAATATAGTACCCAGTGACCCCAGAAAAAAACAAGGTTATTACAAACAACACAACAACCACAAATTGGTTCTGCTACCTCGACTCATTGTACCTAGATAAAATCACATAGGTCTAGGTGCAGTAACCCAACATATATATATATTTGTTTCCGACACCAGGTACAATTATCATATTTAAAAATAATGAGTTGATGTCAAAATACTATTTACCTTAACCATCATTGGTTATACCTCATTAACCAATAACACACTCTTTATATGTCATAGAAGAAAGGAAGAAAAAAAACTCACACATGAAAACAGTTGATACTAATAATTAAATTAATTAATTATAGTGTTCATTTAGGCATTGCGGATGGGTATTCTTCTCCAGTGCAAAGCAGTTAATGTCCATATTTATCCGTGACAGCAATAAATACTCACAGTCATGTTTAATGTCCACTGAAGTTTGTTGCGGAACTACTTATAATCCTTATTAGGAAATAAATTCACCACATATACCTATCTCCTCCGTGGAGCTGAATTCAAGAATCTTCTGTTGCGAACGGCTCGGTGTCAGTGTGAAATTGAGGCCTGGGTTGGTCATACCTTCAGGAGATGCATCTTGAGTCTTGGACTAAGGTTCTTCCCTATATCACCATATCCGATGAAAAGGATGCCTACCTTTCAGCGTCTCGGCTTATAATATCCGAATCTCAATTTTGTTCCCACAGATTTTTCACCCACCTAGTCATCAGTCTATAACCTATTCCACCGTTATTGGCATTTAGGCTGACATGGGACCAGCACAGAGTTCTGATTCATTATTTACTTTCAGTGTAGACATACAATTCTGCTTGTTATTCATTTGGTTCATCTGGAATTAATTCCAGGATTCTGCTGCAGGCATGGAACTGAAGAATATTGACTCCACCACATATCCAGGGTTGCAAGCCATCAGGTGATTCCTGTGGTTGCAGGCGTAGAGGCATTTACTCCGCTAACTGCTTTCATATGGTTCTTTTTATGTGTTCAGGTTTGGGAACCTTGAGGTAATCTGGTGTAGTATACTGGTGTAATCTGGTTCAGAGGTTCTGCAGTTGTTTGTATTGGCTTATAAAGTTTTTTCAGTGTATCTTCCCATTTTGAGTTGGTGTTCCTAGCTAGAACTTAGTGTTGCATGGCTGGAACCTTATGTTTGACTGTTGCAGCTGTGAGATGTTCTTTCGAAGACTTATCCATTGTGCATATTAACTTGGTAATCCAACCAACAGTTGAAGGTTATTCACTGTTGTTAGTTTTAGTAACTTGCTAGAAGGATTGTCCCAGTTTCACTGACTTGGTTGAATGATGAGGCCATAGGTGATACTTCTCAGAAGTAAAGCAGACGATACACTGTTGTCAGTACTCTGTTGATCTTCATCTTTGTAGATTATTAGATCTTGAAGTCCATCCTGGATATTCCTACTAAAATAGGACTTAATCACTCACCTAGTCAGTTGTCCTCGAATTTATCTGTTGCTCGCTATGGAGCTATTGAGCGCAGCAGTAACCATGGGTATTTCTAGATGCAGACTATGGTTAGGACATTCACTTTCTGGCTATTGACCCAGGATCCAGGTTTAGTGATATAGTCCCACCACATTCAACCACCACCTGCTTCTCTTCTATAGAAAAGGGATGACAAGAATACAACACGGGCATTAACCTACTGTGTTATGGTAAAAGGTTTACAACACAATTACAAACACAAATACAAAACAACAAGGGGAGAAGGGGAAAGGAGTGGGTGTCCACGTTCCACTGTCCCTCATTGCTGAGTAGAGCCATTCTGACTCTTAATAGTGAGTAAGGTATTTTCT
This sequence comes from Cepaea nemoralis, assembly GCA_014155875.1. Taxonomy (NCBI): domain Eukaryota; kingdom Metazoa; phylum Mollusca; class Gastropoda; order Stylommatophora; family Helicidae; genus Cepaea; species Cepaea nemoralis. The sequence continues at coordinate 40,431 of JACEFZ010025428.1, forward strand.
CACTTTATCTTATGTTCTGTTGTTACTGGGACTATTAGATGAGTGAAGTCATTCTGTCCATCCAATATGTTGATATTGTCTCTCTCATTACTTGAAGAGAATAGCCTATACATAATCTCTGTGGTTTCTAATACCGCGTCTTCCTTTGTTTGGCTGAACTAAAATGGCTACCCTGGTCTATGTTTTCAACCTCGCCGGCTTGGCCAGGTACGCGAGCCAAAATAAAGCCAACTAAATTAAGCTGCCACGGTCAGTCTATCGCTGTTTTATTTTCTCCTACATTAAGTAAGTTACTTAAACAGTAATTGTAAGGGGTTGTTTATTTTTAAAGGGAGTCAATAAATAGGAAAGGGAAAGGACGTTTTATGATATCACAGGGCACGGCACTATCACCGCCTGATGGGACTTCACGAGATTAGCACCATAACGATTAATTTTCATCTGTGGCATCATGAAATGATAAAGTTACGTTGCACTTCTTTGTCAAGCCTGTGGCTCAGTACATCCGATTTCGACAAGCATTTGTTCGGGATGCTTTCCCTAGCCTTTGACTGTCCCCAGTCTACCTACAAGGCAGCAGGTTTGTACGTCTCTTCGTCTGGTCCCTCTCCCTTGACCAGTCCGACATGGGTGACCCTACCAGTAGCTGTGCTACCGTCGGCATAGCTCTTGGGGTCATTGGAACGCGCAAGCCCCTTTACCTCGTCAAGATGGACGCACGGCAGAGGGGATTTTGATGGTATGAGCGTCGGCAGTTAAAGAAAAAACACAATGTCAAGCTATTGAACTAATATTATCTAGTAAATCACTAACATCCAATACACTTCTGGGGTTGATTGCAACGTCCCATTAAACACATGCAACACAATTGATTTGCAAATGCTTTCTAACGGCCGACGCCTCATACCATCGAAATCAACGCAAATAGCCTGTGACTGAAATAACATCAGAATTAATGTCACACGTGCTGATGGGGGTCAGCGCTTACTCTTAAAACTCCGGTGTGCTGAGGTCGAGGAGGCGGGTTCAATTGCTACACCGGTCAGATGGACGGAAATGTTGACTTCTCGTCCTTGACTTAGGGACGTAAATTACAAGTACCTCTGAAGTCGGAGCGGCCGGGTTCACGTGATGGCGAGGGACACTGGTAATATGAAAAGCTAATCCACACACAAACATCAGTCCAGTGCACTAGAAGTAGAAGAAGCATATTTATGGACTACGCTTAGTTCAAAGCGAACGAACGCATAGATTGAACAAGTGGTATTTCAGCATCGACATCATAATATCGGAAGTTTAAGACCGAGCGCTCGTACCTATTCGACCACGCTGACCTAACTGATGATCGTAACCGTGACACTGGTAAACTGACCGGTAAAAATTTGCTTCAAGAACTTCGAACATTTATAAGGAAATAATCATTTTGGCCTACACTCGCTCCGTATGAGGATAAACTTAACCAAGCGTCACGGAGATGTCAACAAGCTTAAGTTGAATGCTGTTTCCGTTAAATATATTTAGATGTCTGATGCCTGAAGATGTAGAAGATGAAACAAAGATGATGTAAATTCAGGTAGCGCCGCTGTGACTGTAAATATAAACATGTGCATTATAAAATAAAAAGAAAAAAACGTAATCGGGCTCGTCCGGGTTTTGAACCCGGGACCTCTCGCACCCTAAGCGAGAATCATACCCCTGGACCACGAACCGATATTGACGAATGTGGGAGTTATCCTGAAACCGCAAATATTATTGTTATTTCTTCTATGTTATCTGTTATTTACTGCCAATATAGTACCTTGCGGTGTCTGGCGGAGGTTGGGGTGTGTGTGTGTGTGTGTGTGTGTGTGTGCGTGTATTGAACCTGAGGAATTAAGGCCGCATGGCTAATGCACGCGCCGATTACTAGTTTTATTCCCCCCCCCCCCAAAAAAAAAAAAAAAAAACTCCACACCTTACCGTGGATTCGAACCCAGGTCTCCCGAAGGAGAATCCGGCACTTTTTGATGGACGGAAACAAAAACACAAAAAAAAACCAACAACAACGCAGGAGATCCTCCTCCTGGAAGGTCAAGAATTCTTTGCCCACATTGTCAAAGAACATTTCGAGCCAAAATTAGGCCTTACCAGCCATCTTAGAACTCTCGGCACCAAACCTTCAACCCCACTGGATGAAAAATGAATGGTCATCATTATTCTTGATAGACAAACACCATCTAATGGTTGCTATTCCGTCATATGGCGGGAATTGTTTCAACACATATTATCCAAAAGCTGATTGACAAATTGCTCAATAAATCAACATGTAGAGAAGTCGTCACTGGGAAGAAGGAAATACCACAATATGGTATACGAGTAGATGGGCATAGTCTTAAACAAGTGAATCGCTACTGTTATCTCGGCACAGTCATAACATCTGATGGAAGATGTCTTGAAGAGATTAGAACAAGAATTGCCATTGCGAAGGTAGCCTTTTGCAAGATGAAAAACATACTGACCAATATAAAGATATCAATTGAAACGAGAAAAAGAGTGCTGAGGTGCTACATAGAACCTATACTTTTGTATGGATGTGAAGCGTGGACAATAAGCAGTCAAGCTGAAAAACAGCTGATGGCTGTGGAAATGTGGTTTCTGAGGAAAATGCAAAGAATACCATGGACAGACAGAAAAACCAATGAACAAATCCTTCAAGAAACAAATGAAGATCGTAAACTGATTAGAGACATTAGACGTAGACAGTCAAAATTTGTTGGGCATGTTATGAGAAGAAATGAATTGGAGAACTTGGTGACAACTGGCAAGATCGAAGGGAAGAGACCAAGGGGAAGACCGAGAAGTAAATACCTGGATGGCTTGGCCACATGGCATGGTCGAGACAGGAACACGGAGCTGATCCACGACTCTGGTGATCGAGTGAGATGGCAGAACATGACCGCCCATGCTTACCGGCATGGCACATGATGGATGGAGAGAAGTCGCGAAATGCGATGACTTCGTTCACATTCACGGGGAACAGTTTAAAACTGTGGTGTTGCGTACAATGGGATACCCAGTACTACACTTCTGGTGCCAGCCGGTTCTCTGCTATTCTTACGAACTCCGTGTAGACTTCTGCAAGAATACGTTTCCATCATACACCTTGGATAAATAGTTATTTGTGTAAACGGAAATGGCAGGTATATCTCGGAGTTTTCACATGGTCCCATAAGCGCACGACCCCCTCTCCCTTGTCAATAGGTAATCTACCACCAAGAGGTGCATTCCCTGCTAGCCTATCAGCCTGTTCATTCTCCCGTACCCCCGCATGGCCAGGGCAAAATATCCATACAATTCTCACAATCTGTGACCTCTGAAGCGACGATAGCCATTACACACGTAACATTCCTTTCTCCACCTTACTAAGCATACTCTTGGAATCCGTAATGAAGACAATATGTGTTGCAGTAGTTTCCTCGAAAACACGGAATGCCGCTGTTACTGCCTCCAACTCCATTCTCATGCTGGAGGTCGCAGTCTCTTCTTTTTCAAGACTCGTCCATTAGCCTTTGCAATGTAACACCACCCACTACGTCTGTTTCTCACCACTGACCCATCGGTGTAGATGACTATGTCACCTTGGTGTGTGTTGCTCTGGATCAGCTGTTGCACTTCAAACTCTGTGCGGTCCGCTGTCCATTCTCTGCACTCACGACCCAGTGTTACTATTCCCTTAGTTAGATCGTATAACTAACTAGTTTAGTTTAGTCGATGGATCAACGATGAGGTGCTACATAGAACCTGTACTTTTATATGGATGTGAACCTTGGACAATAAGCAGTCAAGCTGAAAAACATCTGATGGCTGTAGAAATGTGGTTTCTGGGGAAAATGCAAAGAATACCATGGACAGCCAGAAAGACCAATGAACAGATCCTTCAAGAAACAAGTGAAGATCGTAGACTGATTAGAGATATTAGACGCAGACAGTCAAACATTTTTGGGCATGTTATGAGAAGAAATGAATTGGAGAACTTGGTGACAACTGGTAAGATCGAAGGGAACAGACCAAGAGGGAGACCTAGAAGCAAATACCTGGATGACTTGACCTCGTGGCATGGTCGAGACAGAAACACAGAGCTGATCCACGACTCTGGTGATCGAGTGAGATGGCAAAACATGATCGCCCACGCTTACCGGCATGGCACATGATGATGATGATCAACATCACGGCACAGGGGTGTAACCCATAAGTGCTTCGTTCTCCTCCTAACTCAAACGTGAGTTTGGATAAACTCAGCTCAGTGCACGAACTCAGTAGCACCAGCGAGGATTCTGAAATACTTTGGGTAGATTTTTAATTCGAAATTTTGCCCGGGCAGCGCCGTTAGGCTACTCTTTTTCGATTTCCAACTGCCAAGGGATTATTTATGTGCACAACAATACACACGGGCGTCCGATCTCACTACCCAGAGACCAGGGGACATTTTACTACTAGTCCACCTGAAAAAAATCCCGGTCCTAACCGGGGCTCGAACCCGGGACCTCCAGTACTCGAGGCGGACACCATACCTCGAGACCACGCAGCCCCCTGTATAACTAAGGGAATAAGAAACAAACCCCCAAAGCATGACCTACAAGACTGGCCTGACTTTGCCGAACTGAGGGAGAAAATCTGGCCAACCGGAACAACCCAGCGAGACAAAATCTGGTGAACCGGTGCAGATATCCAGGGAACAACTCTGTTTTTGTTTGTTATCCGTGCTGCAATAGACGCACAGGCAAATTTAGTTCAACACCCTGCAGTAATTACTTTATTTAGACAGCACTACTAAACGCCTCGGAAGTCGGAGTGGGTTCGCCTGATGGCGAGGGACACTATTATTAATAGTAATAGGTAAAGCAAATCCACACGCAAAATTTTAATGACAATGTTGTGTTGCATATTGATAATATTAGCATGACCCATCAGATTTTTAAATTTGAGTATTTTCTCATGGGACCACCACCAAAAGATAGGCCTTGAGAAACCGAATCTAATGGTACCAAGATGATGTATGTATGTCAATTAGAAGCGAAGATATGCAACTTTGAGTGTCGAGATCATTAACGCAGAAATTGACACAAAAGATCTCTTCTGCACATCTTTTTTTCGTGTCCCAACCAAGGTCATAGCAGAAGTTATCAAAACTAGAGTAGTTTGTTTATTTTTAAACGAACATCCTAGCAACCATACACGAACATCCTAGCAACCATACATCATTGCGATCGGTGTAGCGAAGCCTAACCGCTCATGTCATCTATTTTTACATATGATGTAACATTATCTAATTAGCATATAAAAATGGCCGCCAATTAGTTATTATATTAATTAATTACCAAGTGCATTCGTTATATTATGTTTAAACCCTGGCACGTAATATATTGTATTATGCGGAATGATGCTACGCACATAATGGGTTAATTCCTGTTTAGATAGTATGCAACGTTATCTAATTAGCATATAAAAATGGCCGCCAATTAGTTAATATATTAATTAATTACCAAGTGCATTCGTTATATTATGTTTAAACCCTGGCACGTAATATATTGTATTATGCGGAATGATGCTACGCACATAATGGGTTAATTCCTGTTTAGATAGTATGCAACGTTATCTAATTAGCATATAAAAATGGCCGCCAATTAGTTAATATATTAATTAATTACCAAGTGCATTCGTTATATTATGTTTAAACCCTGGCACGTAATATATTGTATTATGCGGAATGATGCTACGCACATAATGGGTTAATTCCTGTTTAGATAGTATGCAACGTTATCTAATTAGCATATAAAAATGGCCGCCAATTAGTTATTATATTAATTAATTACCAAGTGCATTCGTTATATTATGTTTAAACCCTGGCACGTAATATATTGTATTATGCGGAATGATGCTACGCACATAATGGGTTAATTCCTGTTTAGATAGTATGCAACGTTATCTAATTAGCATATAAAAATGGCCGCCAATTAGTTATTATATTAATTAATTACCAAGTGCATTCGTTATATTATGTTTAAACCCTGGCACGTAATATATTGTATTATGCGGAATGATGCTACGCACATAATGGGTTAATTCCTGTTTAGATAGTATGCAACGTTATCTAATTAGCATATAAAAATGGCCGCCAATTAGTTATTATATTAAATAATTACCAAGTGCATTCTTAATATTATGTTTAAACTCTGGCACGTAATATATTGTATTATGCGGAATGATGCTACGCACATAATGGGTTAAATCCTATTTACATATGATGTAACATTATCTAATTAGCATATAAAAATGGCGCCAATTAGTTATTATATAAATTAATTTTTGCGTTAACAATCATGACACTCAAAGTTGCATATCTTCGCTTCTAATTGACATACATGCATCATCTTGGTACCATTAGATCCGGTTTCTCAAGGCCTATCTTTTGGTGGTGGTCTCATTAGTAAATACTCACAATGAAAATCTGATGGGGCATGCTAATAGATTTTTAACAAATAAAAACTTTTGTTATTTTTGTAGATTGGCCGTAAATCACGAGGTAGACCAAGAAGACGGTGGAGAGCGAATATATGTACAGACCTACAAGCACTTGGAATCAACGACTGGCAAGAGGAAGTCAACCAGAGAGACGAATGGAGACGGATTGTATCTACAGCAAAGAACCTCAATGGCTCGGAACGCTGAAGAAGAAGAAGAAGAGAAGAAGAAGATTGGCCAAGATATGAAAAATATTTGCAGAAAGAAATACAGAAAGACAGCATGATCGACCACAGTTGTACTCACCATTTCTTGCTGCACCTCTTGTACTCACTGTTAAAGTTAGTACATGTATATCCCTCATTGATGTTCTTCCCTGGCTCATTTGTCTCCACAATGGTTTTGACTTTTCTTACCACATCAGGTACGGAACAACCATCCACAAAGAGCAGACAAGCAATGTAGCCTTTGGGGATAGGATATGCTTCTTCGAACGCAGACAGATGGGATCTGAAATCATCACCAGTCCTTCTTGCCATCGTTCAATAGTGCAATTCTAAATATAAAATAAAAATTAAATAAATTTACGTAAACAGTAAAATTATTGTATACATTCATAATGAGAGATTATATCTTAATTTATATGATGAGACATTTGTATAAAATGGATGTCTCCTGTGTGAATTTAAAATTTATGAGATAGTCTTAAAATATTAAATTAGGTCGCTTAAAAGTCGACTTCATTGCACCGGGTTTTATCCCATATGGCTCGGTCTCTTTCCATAGCACGGAAAGCGTCACACAAAGCATGAACTCCGTAGCTTTTGGCGACGACCCACAGGAGTCTCCGAAACATTTAACTCGTAAACCGAAGGGTGCGGCCCGGAATCGAACCCACAACCTTCGGAGCACGAGTCAAATGGCTAGACCACTTCGCCACAGAGACTCCCAATCATAAGTATGAAACATATGAAGAAAGGAAAAACAGCTGGGCCAGATGAAATCACAGTAGAAGAATTAGAAGTATTGGGAGAATTTGGGGTATTAAGTTTAACCGAAATGCTAAATGATATTTACAACAGTGGATATTTACCAAGTGATATGGTAAAATCTGTATAGCAATAGTGTCACTAAGCTTCTATTTAGAATTATAATGAGAAGAACAAGAGCCATGAACGTCTACGCCAGCCGGCAAGGCACTTGATGATGATGATGAAGTATGATTGATATGCGTGGTGTGCCACTGCCATTGATTAGCAATGGGCAAAGTTGAGGAAACACATGTCAGCACATTTGTTTTGTTTCTATAAAAAGTGTTGTGATCTAAGCGATGAAACTATCCGAATATGCATATAGTTGGATGCAGAATTTGAAAATGCATATAAGAACATTCTAATATTAATCCATCAATTTTAAAATAAATTTTGTACGAACGTGCGTGATTGACTCAAAACCGCCATTGATTAGCAATGGGCAAAGTTGAGGAAACACATGTCAGCACATTTTTTTTGTTTCTATAAAAAGTGCTGTGATCTAAGCGATGAAACTATCCGAATATGCATATAGTTGGATGCAGAATTTGAAAATGCATATAAGAACATTCTAATATTAATCCATCAATTTTAAAATAAATTTTGTACGAACGTGCGTGATTGACTCAAAACCGCCATTGATTAGCAATGGGCAAAGTTGAGGAAACACATGTCAGCACATTTTTTTTGTTTCTATAAAAAGTGCTGTGATCTAAGCGATGAAACTATCCGAATATGCATATAGTTGGATGCAGAATTTGAAAATGCATATAAGAACATTCTAATATTAATCCATCAATTTTAAAATAAATTTTGTACGAACGTGCGTGATTGACTCAAAACCGCCATTGATTAGCAATGGGCAAAGTTGAGGAAACACATGTCAGCACATTTTTTTTGTTTCTGTAAAAAGTGCTGTGATCTCAGCGATGAAACTATCCGAATATGCATATAGTTGGATGCAGAATTTAAAAATGCATATAAGAACATTCTAATATTAATCCATCAATTTTAAAATAAATTTTGTACGAACATGCGAGATGGACTTGCCGCAGCCATTGATTTGCAATGGCAAAGTTGAGGAAACACATGTCAGCACATTTGTTTTGTTTCTATAAAAAGTGTTGTGATCTAAGCGATGAAACTATCCAAATATGCATATAGTTGGATGCAGAATTTGAAAATGCATATAAGAACATTCTAATATTAATCCATCAATTTTAAAATAAATTTTGTACGAACCTGCGTGATTGACTCAAAACCGCCATTGATTAGCAATGGGCAAAGTTGAGGAAACACATGTCAGCACATTTTTTTTGTTTCTATAAAAAGTGCTGTGATCTAAGCGATGAAACTATCCGAATATGCATATAGTTGGATGCAGAATTTGAAAATGCATATAAGAACATTCTAATATTAATCCATCAATTTTAAAATAAATTTTGTACGAACGTGCGAGATGGACTTGCCGCCGCCATTGTTTTTGCAATGGCAAAGTTGAGGAAACACATGTCAGCACTTTTTTTTTGTTTCTATCAAAACGGCTGCGATCTAAGCGATGAAACTATCCGAATATGCATATAGTTGGATGCAGAATTTGAAAATACATATAAAAACATTCTAATATTAACTGATCAACCTCTAAAACGTGAAATTACTGACCTTCTCACAAACGAAAACCGATTGCAAATGACAAAACAAAATTTGAACCACTTTGCACACGCACAGTGACAGTTTGACCTTTTGACAGGAAGATGAGACGGCGTTCGTGATTGGCCCCTGTTATATGAAAGTATCCAACCAGAGACATTAAAAGTAACTTTATATACATATATTTTGGGAGACCCGGTGTTGTCCTTCTGCGCATGCGCGAAAAACATTTTAAGGCTGTGTTAGTTTATCTTGGTTTCTGGGTCTCCCTAAATAATATTCCATTCAATGCTGTTGATGTACTAGTACTAGGCAAGTTTTCACGTTAAGTAGTTTACTACTGTTTGTCATTGCTTTCTGAACGACCGGCTCCCATACCAACACGTTATAACACAACACGGTCTGCTGCACAAATCGGTCGCGGCTGCGTTTCGAACGCCTGGAAAGCGGCTCACGATACTACAAGTAGTAAATTAAAAGAGGTGTGGCAAACCAAGAACACAAAGCGGGAAGCCAAAGATGATTAATAAACCAACACAGAACTGGTGTCGTCAGTTGCTACTCGCTGCGGGATTTACTGAGGAGGGGATCTGAGCACTTATGGACTGAATAGTTCGATGTGCAATGAGGATGATCTGTCGACTAATTAACTAACTAACCAAAAGTAGTTTGTATGAACTACACTTGAGTTCAAAGCGAGTGAGCGCAAAAAAATAAAAAACACTACTAAACATTGGAATTTACATCTGTGCTCCCAGGCAAAAGTCTATGTTTGATAGGACAAAAATTAAGGAGCAAACAAAATGGGCAGATGAAGCTCCTAGATGGAAATCCATTTACGTGATCAATAAATCAATTAAGGGCTGTCTCCACAATCAAGGTTGGCTGCAGTGAATCTCCAAAACTGTCTGTCTCTCACCTTGATTGGACATTCTGTCAGACTGCTGCTGTTCGTCCATCTCTTGATGTTACCTACTTGAAGGACACACCGAATGTCAAAATACCACTGCCTTGCAGAAGTTTTTGTAAGAACCACGGATAAGGTAACAAAGCAAAGCCCAAAAGTCTGTGTAAGCAACATGCAAATTGGAGGAATAATCCAGAATAGAAACCTCAGCAGTCGAAGTGGGAAGATGTTGGCTCAAGTGACATGGGACTAGGAAGTGGACATCTATGAATCTGCGCTCTACAATGGATGAAATGCAGTATGCACAGCGAATTGCAAACTTTGATCGCAGTAGAAGAAGACAAAGGGAATACATTATTTTGAAATCCTAAAAAGTCGCTAACACCTGAGACTAGAAATTTGGCTAATTTCACTTGACAATTTAAGGATACTCTATGCACACAAACCACAGAAGTCTTTTGCATCCTTAGTTAACACATTCAAGTTTTCTTTGTAATTACATCACTGTGGGGTTTCCCCCCTATTAATCAGTCCTCGCTGTACAGATTGAATAGATTGGCTGATGGTGTGCTCAGCATACATATATTTTCTAAGTCTGAACACATTGTTTCCTGACTAAAGAACAAGCCAGTAGATGATTGCAATAGATTGCAAGACAACGTCTCTGATTTAGTTATGACTATAAGATAGATGATGACCTAACACAGATTAAATTAAATCAAAATAATGGATATGAGTGGACTAACCAGACACATTCAACAATGTGAGACAGTGACTATGGGGTCCTGGACTTCCGCAGCAATCAGAGTTGTGTAATAGTTTCATGATCTGAAATCATGTCGTGAGCAGACAAGCTATTGAGCTCATAGCAAGATCAATCAATCAGTGCACCATCAGTATCTGAGTTATATTATTCCTGAAGGTCAGGAATTTGTAATGTAGTCCCCAAGAGGACCTGCAACATTAAGTAGATGCACACAGTGAACAACTAGGGTTAGAATTCAATTGTAAGAAGACACAGATTATTGTCGTCACTAGGAAGAAGGAAATATCACAATGTAATATACAAGTAAATGGGAATATTCTTAAATAAGTGAAGCAGTACAGTTATCTCAGAACAGTCATAACATCTGATGGGAGATGCCTTGAAGAGATTAGAAAAAGTATCACCAAGGTGAAGGTAACCTTTTGCAAGATGAAAAACATACTGACCAATAAAAAAAAAGATGTCATTTGCAGCGAGAAAAATAGTGTTGAGGTGCTACAAAGAATCTGTGCTTTTGAATGGATGTGAAGCATGGACAATGAGCAGACAAGCTGAAATACATTTGATGGCTGTGGAAATGTGGTTTATAAGGAAAATGCAAATAATACCATGGAGACCCTGGGAAGGTTAACGCGGTCAACAAGTGCCCGCAGAAGTCGGATGTGTCGGCCTAACGGCGCAAGAATGCAGCTCTGCTGTAAACGGGCACAACGTTATCACGTCCGGAAAAAAAAAACTCCTAATGAATGCAGAAGAAGAAGATAACCATGGAGAGACAGAAAAACCAATGACCAAGTCCTATAAGAAACAAATGAAAACCGTAAACTGATTAGAGAAATTAGATTTCGCCGGTGATGAATGTCCTGAGAGGGACAGTTGAGTGCGGCCAGGTGAGTGGCATTATGGTGGGTTGGCTTGTCCTGGAGGGCTCCGGGACAGGGATGGCAGGCGGATCGGGTCGTCTTGTTGCACCAACAAACACACCGATGATGATGACAGCGAACGTAGGAATATGGGCGACTGACCGGGAAGACAACTTGAGACTGCACTTGAGTTCTCTGCCTTTGCCTACATTGAGTCCTTATGAGGACTGGACATGACTGGGACCAGTCTCAGTGAGGACAACACAAGAAACAACCAGCACTTAGGGCTAATAGAGAAAGAAACCAACAAAGGAAAGATTGCGGAACCTTGTAGGTCCGACTAAAGGCCGTTCTTCATCAGGACCAAGATAAAACAATAAGGAAATTACTAGGCAAAACAATAAGGAAATTACTAGGCAGCACAAAAACCAACCTTATCTGACAGCCAGAGTGGAGCCAATAAAACCAGTTCGAATCAGGACTAACAGTACACACAACTACGGATCTCAACTCTAACCAACGCTGAGGAGGCAGGTTGAACGAGACCGAATTTGGGATTTTTGTTTTCAAAATGATAGATAGACAGTCACATTTTTTCGATCACATTATGAGAAGAAATAAACTGGAGAACTTGGTGGCAGTTGGCAAGATTGAGGGGAAGAGAACAAGGGGAAGTCAGAGAAGTAAATACCTGGATGATTGGCCATGTGATATGGTTGAGACAAGAACACAGAGCTGATCCACGACTCTGGTGATCGAGTAAGATGGCGAAACATGACCGCCCATGCTTAACGACATGGCACATGATGATGATTATGAGTCTCCAAGTCAACATTTTAGTCTAACAGACAGGTGTAGGGGTTCAACCCACTACCTCAGTATCAGCACACTGGAAGTTTTAAGTGCGCTCTTATCCATTCGGCTTTGCTGACCTCCAGTTTGTAAGGTAATACTGCAACTTCTGTAATTATCCTTTCAATGTTCTGAATGTCTTTGAAAACAAAGGAAAGTAAAATAATGGACATGAGAAAGTAACTTGCAGATGGAGAAATATATAAAAAGTGACGTGATCAGAAACAAAAACTCATGACCAATGTGAAGGATCACCAATACTGAAAGCAGAAGTTGAGGATGCTATACAACACTCATGACCAATGTGAAGGATCACCAATACTGAAAGTAGAAGTTGAAGATGCTCTACAACACTCATGACCAATGTGAAGTAACATAAACAATGAAAGTAGAAGATGCTATACAACACTTGAGAGCGGGTAAATCTTCTGAGCCAGATAACATCACTATCCAGGAAATAAAAGTTGATGAACTGGGTACAGAAATGGGAACATAATTGTGGAATAAATTCTACAAGAGTAGATACATACCTGACGATCTGTTGAAATCTTTTTGCATGGGTTTACTAAAGAAATCTGGTGCAGTATATTATAGAGAGCATCCCACAATTAGTTGAATGGATCATGTGCTAAAATATTGATGAGAATTATAATTAAGAAGAATAAGAATTTAGATAAAACCAGAAATTTGGGACGAGCGATGGGAATTTATAGATGATGACACAAACAATATCATATACATCATGAGAACATCTACAGAAACAATGATTGAAATTAACACAGATATATATTTGCAAGTTATTAACTAAAAATGTTTTGATACGGTGGAACATGAAGAAATAAGATAAGAATGTTGGAAGGTTTAAACATTTATTGCAAAGATCAGTGAATGGCAAAAATCATTGGCCAACAAAAAACAACCATTTTCTTGACAATTTGACAAACTGGAACTTTACATGACATTAAATAAGGTATTTAGCAAGGCTGAGTAATGTTACCAAATGTTTTCAGTTTGTAGTGTTTGTTCATTCATTCAGTAGCATGTCCTTTGCAGAATCTCGCTCCCATAACAACCTTCTGGAAAACCTCTCCTTCATAAACAAGATATCCTGCTTCCGATACACCCATCTGGAGATCATCTGCCACATCCTGCACCCATCTTCTCTTTGGTCTTCCTCTTTCACTCTTCCCAGGCATATACCCCTCCATTATTCTCTCCAAACTTTCATGACGTTTCAAGTGACCAAAATATTTCAGTTTTTTTTGTTCTATCGTCTTTCTTCAATATTCAGCTCCTGAAGTATGGACGCATTTGTTCTTTTCTTTACCCAAGATATTCTTAGAACTCATCTATAACATTTATATTCAAAGGTATTTATGCGCTGTTCAGCTTGTTTAGTAAGTGTCCAGGTGTCACAGGCATATGTTGCAATGGGAAAGATGCATGCTCTTAATTTTTGTAGTTCTATCTGTCCCACTCCATAATTTATTCAGTTGTTTTAGTCTTTGAAGAGCAATTGTAGTGTTTGTACAGTAACATAATTATGAGATTCATAAAAGGCATGCCAAGAATATTAACTGTTGGGCATAGTATAAACAATTTGCAATATGCCCTTGAACAGTTCTGATCACTGTAAGTGAAGTGCAATTACAAGAAATGATAGACATCATTGCAAGACTACTTGCAAAATGTATTTAGCCTGACTGAGTAACACAAAATACAGAAGTAATTATAACTACTAAGAAAATGCAATATCAAAACAAAAGGTACCTACTCTGAAGGAAGCAAATGTATTTAAATATTTTGTAACTTTTATAACAGCAGAAGGACATTGTATTTAAAAAGTTAATTGTAAAATATTCCAAGCAAAAGCAGCATTTTACAAGATGAAGAATGTCCATTGCAACATATCTTTGTAAATCCAGGTGAGAAAACATTTTATAGACTTATCTTGATGCAATATTGCTGTATAGAAGTGAATCATTGACAATTAAACACATGAGGAATTATCTAGAAACTGCAGAGATGTTGTTTTATAGGCAAATGATGAGAACACCAGGGACTTAAAAAGCACAATGAAGATATGAAAGAGATGAACTCAAATTAGACTGACTGTGGTATAATGTGTGTCTTCTTCTTATAGTCCATGTCATGTGGGATGTTAATCATGCCTGCATGTGGAAAGAATAAAACATAATAGCAAAGTGCAGACAGTATGACAACTTGTGTCTTGTCTCTGACATGGTACACCAGCTTCTCATTAACCACCATGGGGTATTAATGATTCTAGTGGGGAACAAGAGACAACATTTCATGTTCACAAGCTGTTAAAAAAAACATGCCATCAAGAAAAAAGTTGCCTTGCTTCAAACAGGTTTTCATGTATATATATGTATATATTTAAGGTAAACATTACAACAATAACTTTATATATTATTATATTGTTATAAGAATGCAGTAAATGCTGTGTATATGCTGAGAACATTAATTGAACATTCTATAAACTTGATGACAACTGGCAAGATTGAGGGGAATTGGGGAAGGTAGAGAAATAAATACCTGGATGGCCATGTGGTATGGTCAAGACAAGAACACTAAGCTGATTCATGACTCTGGTGATTGCGTGAGATGGCAAAACAAGGTGTTCATGAAGATAATTATAATTTTAATACAAACAAAAACGATTAGAGAAAAGACAGTGCAATTATGATGATAAAACATCCATAAACATTTTTAACCCCATTCATGTTATGGAATTTATACAACACAATATACCCATATATGTTCAATCAATCAGTCAGTCAGTCAATCAATCAGGTGCTGTCTCCACACAGAAGCAATGGATCTCCAACACTATCTCGTGCTTTGATTGTACATTGTCAGTTGTCTATCACTGTCTACCTCTTGCTTGCTTGCCTTCAACATTACCCTCCAGCATGGTTTTTAAGAGTGTTATGTCTTTTAACGTGGCCAAAATATTTCACTTGCCTCTTTTTTTTTTTCTTTCAACTCTCTTTTCATTCCAGAACCTTTGTATTTGATTGTTTTTGTTACCATGAAATACGACATATTCTTCTGTATATCTACATCTCCAGGGCCTCTAATAAACTTTCTAATTGCTTGATCATTGTCATATATGCTATAAGCTTAAAATCTCAGACTAATGCTCACTAGGATATAGAAGGTATCAAACTTTGTCATACCACTTACATCAAAATAGTAAATAACGACACTTAAGAACTAGAAATAAATATAAATGTACACAAACAAACAGTTTACACTGTTTTAGATTTCAGCTCCTCAAATTCACTCTGGTAATGAATATTATTTTCTATCAATGTGAAAAGCATCCTACAAAATTTTGTGAATAAATCATCAGCATACAATTTTGTTTTAGAATTCAGCAGCGTAATTTGCATCCCTAAATCATGAGCATAAGAAGCTATTTTAGAATTTAGCGAAGTAATCTTCTTGTGTAAAACATGAGCATTTGAATTCATTTTAGAAATCAACAGCTGACTTCTATTAAATAAATCACGGTCATGAGACTCAAATTTAGACCTCAGCAGATTCAATTTGCTATCTAAATCATCAGCATTTGAACCTACTTTTGACTTCAGCATTGTAATTTCATCACCTAACTCTGAAAAATATGTATCTATAGAAAAATTCATCAACTGAATTTCACGGTGTAAATTCCGGGCATATGAAGTGATTATAGATATCAGTTGCTTAATTTTCATATGTAAATAATAAGGATATGAACCTTTTTTTATTCGAAAGGCTTGAACTTCAGGACAGT
>JACEFZ010025429.1:0-20885 GCA_014155875.1 Cepaea nemoralis
GGTGAAGATATAAATGGAACCAGCATTGGAGGACGAAACATTAATAACATGAGATATGAGATGATACAGTATTAATTACAGACAATGCGCAGGATCTGCAACAATTAGTAGATGCGGTTGTTGTACACAGTGAGCAACTGGGGGTTAGAATTAAATTGTAAAAAGACACAGGTTATGGTCGTCACTAGGAAGAACGAAGTACCACAATGTAATATACAATTAAATGGGTACATTCTTCAACAAGTGAATCGGTACAATTATCTCGGAACAGTCATAACATCTGATGGGAGATGCCTTGAAGAGATCAGAACAAGAATCGCCATGGCGAAAGTAGCCTTTAGCAAGATGAAAAACATACTGACCAATAAAAAGATGTCAATCGAAACGAGAAAAAGAGTGTTGAGGTGGTACATAGAGCCTGTTCTTTTGTATGGATGTGGAACTTAGACAATGTGCAGTCAAGCTGAAAAACATCTGATGGCTGCAGAAATGTGGTTTCTGAGGAAAATGCAAAGAATACCATGGACAGACAGAAAAACCAATGACCAAGTACTACAGGAGACAAATAAAAATCTTAAACTGATTAGAGAAATTAGACGAAGACAGTCAACATTTTTTGGACATGTTATGAGAAGAAATGGATAGGAGAACTTAGTGACAACTGGCAAGATCGAAGGGAACACACTAAGTAGAAGACCGAGAGGACGAGACAGGAACACTGAGCTGATCCACGACTCTGGTGATCGAGTGAAATGGCGAGTCATTACCGCCCACGCTTTCCGGCATGGCATATAATTGATTGATTGATTACTGTGCGAACATGTGCATATTTCAGCTTGAAAGATGTATCTAGTTATCTTACTCTACGTTGTGTGACTTCTGCAGTTTGTACCTGACGAGATGGAGTGAAATATACCAGGCAATAAATCGTAAAATGTATGGTTTGTGTCTTCCTTATTCAAAGGCAACAGTGACATGGTTCTCTTTGAATAACCATACTGTCAACACCCCACGCCAATTGTAAATCAGGGTTCAGAGACGGTGGAAAGAACGCAGGCGATGAATTATCTGGGGACGCGATTTGATCGAAGCCTATCTTATACTGAGCATGTGGACTCGGTGATAACAAAGGCGAAGCGGGGTTTGGGTGCGATGCGGGTGATGGCAGCGGCAAACAAGTGAGCAGCGCCATTTATGTCTTTTTTACGAGAGTCTGGTCCTTTCTGTTTTGGAGTATGCGATGGTGATCCTGACTCTCAGCCATAAGCAAATAGAAAGGATGGAAAGGATACAGAACGAAGCTTGCGCATTATCTTTGGGTGTACAAGAGATACAGCATGCAGGGTGATGAGCTACCTTCTTGATTTTCCATCAATGAGGGACAAAATGCAATTTTGCCATATACGTGCCTACCTCAGAGTCAACGCAAACACACAACATCCACAGCATAGCGAGATTAAGAAGGTAAATGGTAGCAGGTTAAACAGAGGAAAGTCGTGGGTGGGTCAAGCCGAAGACATTCTTCAACAAGTGTGTTCACTTGAGGACTTCGAACCTGGCGAGGAGTGGGTACAAGTGTACTAGAGTTCTGTACATCCTTTTCAGTGTGCATTCAACCAGACAGGAAATGTGGACAAGTAAATCCAGCTGCCATGGAGGCGGAAATACATGCTCTGATCTTGGAGAATTCGTTAGAGGATGAAGCTGTCATTTACACGGATGGGTCGGTCGTCCGAGGAGTTGAAGTTCATGGGCCTTTACGGCTCAGGCCGGAGGAAAACGTTTGAAGGAAGAGTCTGGCGCTTTTGCTTTGACCACAAGCATCCTGACTATGGAAGTCGTGGCATTAAGTAAAGCAATAACATGGCTCGAGACACAGATATTCATTCGGGCATGTGTCCTTAGTGACTCGATGAGTATGCTCAGGATAATAGATACGGGGTGGGTCGGAAGAGAGTGGTTGCTGTCTCTGGAGCGGTCTCGGCTGGCAAAGATTAGTTTCATCTTCGTGCAAGGGCATGCGGGAGTACAAGGAAGTGAGCGGCTGACAAGCTCGCAGGTAGGGATACTGTGGAAGGCTGACGAGCCATGGACCAAGCTGACAATCTGAATGTTCTACGAGAAGTAAGTCGTTTACGAGAACCAAGGGATGACTGGGAATCTAACTTTAATTAAGGAAGACTCAAAGAAGAAAGAGAGAAATAAAGAATGTGATATTTGGAACTGTCCCTAAAAAATATCTTAGAAGGTGATGTGAAGGAGTCTGGTTATGGATCTCATCACTAGAGAAACCGTGTTAAGTTGAAGAATGTCTGTAGGAAACTGAATAACAGAAAATGGCAACGTGATAAACCTGTTAAACCCTTCCTGTCAACGCTTGAAGCGGCTAGAAGATATGACCATAAATGTCCACACATAGATTCACCCCGGCTGCTGGTCTCATTCGCTCGCATATAATATCTGGGTCTCTAGATATATGTGAAGGTATCACACAGGCACAGACTTGAATTTGATGATGATAACGCGTGAAAAAAGGGGAATCTGCAACAAAACAGAAAGGTGGACCCGGTGTGTGTGCCCAATCATAGCCAACCATTCTTCTCTACTAACCCGACTCACATCATGTCACTCCATCCATCCATCATGTGCCATGCCGGTCAGCGTGGGCGGTCATGTTCTGCCATCTCACTCGATCACCAGAGTCGTGGATCAGCTCCGTGTTTCTGTCTCGACCATGCCACAAGGCCAAGCCATCCAGGTACTTGCTTCTAGGTCTTCCCCTTGGTCTGTTCCCCTCGATCTTACCAGTTGTCACCAAGTTCTCCAAATCATTTCTTCTCATAACATGCCCAACAAATTTTGACTGTCTACGTCTAATGTCTCTGATCAGTTTACGATCTTCATTTGTTTCTTGAAGGACTTGTTCATTCGTCTTTCTGGCTGTCCATGGTATTCTTTGCATTTTCCTCGGAAACCACATTTCGACAGCCATCAGATTTTTTTTTAGCCTGACTGCTCATTGTCTAAGCTTCGCATCCATACAAAAGTACAGGTTCTATGATGCATCTCAGCACTTTTTCTCGTTTCAATTGACATCTTTTTATTGGTCAGTATGTTTTTCATCTTGCTAAAGGCTACTTTGCCATGGCGATTCTTGTTCTAATCTCTTCAAGGCATCTCCCATCAGATGTTATTACAGTTCCGAGATAATTGTACCGATTCACTTGTTGAAGAATATTCCCATTTACTTGTATATTACATTGTGGTATTTCGTTCTTCCTAGTGACGGCCATAATCTGTGTCTTTTTACAATTTAATTCTAACCCTAGTTGTTCACTGTGTGTAACAACCGCATCTACTAAATTGTGTCTGCAGTCAAGACTGTATCATCTGCATATCTAATGTTATTGATGCATCGTCCCCCAATGTTGATTCCTTCCATATCTTCAATATTTCTGAAAATACTTTCACTGTACAGGGAAAACAGATCTGGAGACATTACACATCCCTGTCTCACACCTCTCTTAATAGGCTGATATTGGCTTACTTCATTATTAACTCTTATGGCAGCTTGTTGTTTCCAATATATGTTTTTCACAAGTCTAAGCTCTTTTCCATCAATTTGTAGATCTTCAAGCATCCTTATCATGTTGACATGTCGCTTTATCGAAAGCCTTTGTGTAGTCAATAAAGCAAAGGTGTAGGTCTTTGTTTACTTCTATAGAACGTTCGATTATGGTTCTCAGTATATACACAGCAACCACTCACTGCTGACACCTTTATTCCTGGTGAATGTATTAGTGTTAATTTATTGATAACCACTCATGGAATTATGTGCTGATTAATAAATGCCCACAGTGATGTGGTTTGGTTGTTTAACATTACCAGCAACGTTTTATCTGAACTGTTTTGGCTTACACCCGCTCCATTTGAAGACAAGCTCAGGTTGACTGCTGCTTTATTTGGATATATTAGTACTAACGTCGGGCATACAAAGAAGATTTTATCAATTGATGGTTTCGTAAATGTACTGGTGGCACTTTACATGCAATTGTTATTAACATACTGTATATTTGTTCATAATTGTATGAGAAATATGTAAATACTTTGAGACGATAAAAAAGTGGATACTGATAACGACTTTGTTGTGATATATTTGATAATTGTCTTTTGTTATGGTTAAAAATATAAGTGAGCCTGAGAGAAATGCACATTGAGCACACCCCCATCAAATAAGTCTCACTTACAAAGGTGGAACACTCTGTAAAATACTAGCGAATATTAATGAACAGCTCCTGTACAATGTAAATTGTCAGCAAAGATTAATAAACAACTCTTAAATTATGGAAATTACCAGCAAACTTTAATGAATAGATCTTAAACTAAGCGCATTACAAGCAAAGTTTGACAAACACGCACTTAAGCATTGTGAATTAAAGCAAAGTTCAGTGAACAAGTCTTATAGTGTAAAATACTAGCAAAGACTAATAGTTAACTCTTTACCCACTTCAATTCTGCCTCAAATAGTGTGAGCACATGAACATGTTCGCCAAAGACAATTATTATAGTGTGGTCACACACGCCTTTTCTTTGGCACAGTAAATTATTTCTGCATTGGTTGTTAGTTAGTTGCACATCCTTTACAGGACGTAGTAGTCAAGTCCAGCATTTTTTAGCTGTTTGTGATTCCTGGGCAAGTTTATGTTCAGTAGTTTGCCATTGTTTTCTGAACGACCAGCACTCATTCCATTGTATCGAAACCAATGCTTCCAAATTGCCCACAGTTGTTCGAATGCAAAATGTGGAAATACGAATTGCATTCATAGCCATAGAGCCGGTTGTTACATACATAAAAAAAAAGTCAGCTATATGGCGAAGAATTTCAGACAGGCACAATGCGTAATCCCGCATATCGCGTTTGAAGCCACTGCGGGTGATTTGGCAGCAGACCGTGTTGCGTTGTTTTCATATAATGGTATAAGTGTCTGTTATTCACAAAGCATTGGCAATTTACTGAACGTAAACTTGCCAAGAAATTACAGACAGCCAAAAACATCTAGGGCTGACTGCGACGTCATGTAAAAGATATGCAACAAACTTCAGTGTACATACATATGTGTGCCCTCCTCTCCCCCACTAGGAAGTAAAACAAAGCAAATTTATACATCTAGGATCAATTTTCACTTCAAATAGAAGTATGGATAGAAAAATAAACACACTTTGTGCAAAGACAAACTGCACCAACATGGAGAAAACCCAACGCCCTGTAATAGCTGATATCATCATGATCATGATGATGATGATGATGATGATGATCATCATCATCATCATGATCATGATCATCATCATCATCATCATCATGTGTTTTAACAAACAGAGAAAACGTTCAAGTGGCTCCACAGATCTTGCTCCTTATATAATATTTAAAAAATCACACATGAAATATACTACAGTGACATGGCATATCAACCGTTGTGTCACAGATACACGGTTCCTTCTCTACTAAACTACCATAATTCCAAACTAAGATACACACATTAACTTGTAGTATATTTCTAGTCTGTCGATAGATTATCCTTGCTGCACACCGAACCATTCAGTCCATAAGTGCTCCGATCCCCTCCTCAGTATCTCCCTCAGCGTGTAGCGGTTGACGACACCAATTCTATGTTAGCTGACAATTCTTCTTTATCAGCCAGCTTTGCACTTTTTTCACGGTTCACCACTTTTGACTAGATGTTCTTGCAGTCTGGTTAAGGTTGCAGATTCACAGTGAACATTTGATTCATCCAATCATCCTGCTTCTTTGAGGCCGGAATGAAACGTCATGGGAAAGTATGCGTTATTGTAGTAATCATGAAATTGAATATATGGGGAATGATAGCAACTTCAAGGGAGATAAATGCTACAAACAGAATTAGTTTAGCAGTCATGAAAATGTGCATACGAAGAACTATGGGAACATGAAGGAAAATTAATGCTACATGAAACAGTAATGTAGCAATCATGAAAGTCTGTATATATGCACTAACACAAATGGGAAGAAGCATGGACATGGATGATATAATCAATTCACTGTCCGCGTGACTGATGGTTACTGACAAGACTGACGCTAGCCCGACTATACTGCCTGGAGTGGAATCAGGCCAAGCACACAGATGACATCTTAGAGGTCAGGTGATGTTATATAACAACCAACTCCTCATAGGGAGAGGCAGCAGCCATACTCTGGGCTGGCTACAGCTTCAGAAGACTGAGAACACATGGCAATGCCCAATGTGCAGTGACGTGGCTCTTGTGGGTGGCTGTTCATAACGCTTGATGAAACCGGTTGGACATCCATTAGATTGCAGAGTCTGGTTTAGGGTGTCTAGTTCTTCCGTTAGTGTGTCGTCGGAGCAAATCTTCCTAGCTCGATTAAATATGGTCAGCAGCAACAGCACACTTAATTATATTGGATCGATGCACAGATATTGCCATTCAGGTAATGGCCCGTCATTGTTCCTTTTCGATAGACTGCTCTTTGGATGGTGCCATTCTCTTGACGTTGGATTAGAATGTCCAAGAACCGTAAATTGTCGCTAAGTTCATGATCAATAGTCAATGAAATGTTCTTGTGAGCTTGGTTCATGATATATAACTCTGCAGTATGCAACTGACGAGATACAGCCAAATAAACCAGGCAAGAAATCGTGCAAAATTGTATTCGTAGCGTCTGCGTTTAAATTTAATAAGGGAATAGATTGTTTTGAACTCTTAGTATTTGTTATTTGTCTGAATATTATTATTCTTCTGTGTCAGAGTCACTGTCCAATAGACAACCATTGTAAACCGGATCCAAATGAAAGACACCTAAAGGTATGATGGTGTTCTCATCTTTGCCTTGTGGTTGGGTCAGATTTACAACTTCTGATTTAAACAGCAGCATTTCTTTCAGTAAACAGGGTAGAGGCAACTGGTGGATTCTTGTCTCACGTCCTGGAGATGTCCCTATGGCAGATGACACTGCTACAAAACACATCCTGAAGAGTGACATCGGCTGTGAGCATATCTCGCCAAGAAAACTGAGACATTCTTCATACTCTGTTTGTTGAAGGCATTGTCTGACATCATTATCTGAAGCTAGAGGCAAATCCAAATTTGTCAGAAATAGATTCTCCCACAAGTAATGTGCCAGTGTGGCATTTTTGGTCAGCAAGGCTAGATTCAGGGGTGACACCAAGGTGAGTGTGAGGACTTTGTCTCTAAGCCTAATTGGCATTTCATTAAAGTTGTAATCAAAAGGCACTAAACCACACCTAATCAACTTGGGAATCTGCGTATAAGGATACATTGAAATACTAGTAAATAAACAGAAAGCATGGACTTAGGTACGCAGCATTTGCTCCTCCATCTAGAAGTGTTTCTAAACAAGAAATAGCTTCCGTGTCAAGATTGTCTTTTAAATATGTAAAGCGCCGTTTTTGGAGAATGTCTGTTCCTAAGTCAAGGAGTAAGGGAACTGTATCTTTATAATTTCACCGCCTAGTTGCTTGCATCAGGGGCGATAAACCTGCATTGTTCTGATGGTTGACATTGCATCCAGCTCTGATCAGACTGGCCAGGACACTGTCTGGTAAGAACAAATATAGTGCGAGAAACAAAGCAGTGTTTCCATCCTCATATGTGATGTTGACATCTGCGCCGTTGACTATCAACTTTGACGCAATATACAAATGACAATGAAGCACAGCAAGCATCAACGCTGTTAAGCCCTCGATTGTTTTGTACATTAAGCAAGTCTGTGCTGTTTTCCATGAACTGAATTAAGAAATCGGCGTTATCTGAGCATCCTTCGATTATCGCTTGTATAAGAGCTGTGTTTCCTTTCTTGTCTCTGTCAGTGCAATCTGCCCCATGGACCAATAACATCTGTAGAATGTCTGCCTGTCCACGAACTGCACCTGCCAGCATCAGCTTTGTTCTATTATTATTGGTTCTTGTATTAACACAAGCACCATTTTCTAGTAACGCCAAGATAACCTCTTTTAGGCAGTCATCGCTATCATTCACGTTTACGTCATCGTTATAATTCTTCCATCCATACACCCATCATGTGCCGTGCCGATAAGCGTGGGCTGTCATGTTTTGCCATCTCACTCGATCACCAGAGTCGTGGAACAGCTCCGTGTTTCTGTCTCGACCATGCCACGTGGTCTCCTCCCTTCGATCTTGCCAGTTGTCACCAAGTTCTCCAATTCATTTCTTTTCATAACATGCCCACAAGATTTTGACTGTCTACGTCTAATGCCTCTAATCAGTTTACAATCTTCATTTGTTTTTTGTAGGACTTGTTAATTGGTTTTTCTGTTTGTCCATGGTATTCTTTGCATTTTCCTCAGAAACCACATTTCCACAGCCATCAGATGTTTTTCAGCTTGTCTGCTCATTGTCCACGCCTCACATCCATATAGAAGTACAGGTTCTATGTAGCACTTCAACACTCTTTTTCTCGTTTCAGTTGACATCTCTTTATTTGTCAGTATGTTTTTCATCTTGCAAAAGGCCACCTTCGCCATGTCAATTCTTGTTCTAATCTCTTCAAGGCATCTCCCATCAGATGTTATGACTGTTCAGAGATAGCTGTACCGATTCACTTGTATAAGAATATGCCCATTTACCTGTATATTACATTGTGGTATTTCTTACTTCCTAGTGACGACCATAATCTGTGTCTTCTTACAATTCAATTCTAATCCTAGTTGTTCACTGTGTGTAACAACCGCATCTACTAAATGTTGCAGGTGCTGTTCGTTGTCTGCAATCAAGACTGTATCATCTGCATATCTAATGTTATTGAGTATCGTTCCCCAATGTTGATTCCTTCCATATCTTCTATATTTCTGAAAATATTTTTACTGTACAGGAAAAACAGATCTGGAGACATTACACATGCCTGTCTCCTAATAGGCTGATATTGACCTACTTCATTATCAATTCTTATGGCAGCTTGTTGTTTCCAGTATACGTTTTTTACAAGTCTAAGGTCTTTTCCATCAATTTGTAGATCTTCAAGCATCCTTATCATGTCGACATGCCTCACTTTATCGGAAGCCTTTGTGTAGTCAATATAGCAGAGGTGTAGATCTTTGTTTACTTCTATAGAACGTTCAATTACTGTTCTCAGTATGTACACAGGATTTACTGTACCCTTGCGTATTTTGACCTTTCTAGAACATGCATCAAGGGAGTTTTCTTTGTACTATTAGTTGCACTATTTACGTCAGCTCCAGACAAAATCTTCTTCTTCCTATTCTCCTCCAAAATAATCTTCTTCCTCTTCTTCTTCTTCAAAATAATCTTCTTCTTCTTCTTCTTCAAAATAATCTTCTTCTTCTTCTTCTTCAAAAGAATCTTCTTCTTCTTCTTCAAAATAATCTTCTTCTTCGTCTTCTTCTTCTTCGCCAAGATATTCATCTTCTGCGTCCAGATCACTGTCCATAATGTTATCAAACGGACTCAAACCAGAGACACCTAAAGACATGTTGGGGTTGTCATCTCTGCCCTGTGGTTGGGTCGGATTTACATATGCTGATTTAAACAACAACAATTCCTCCAAGAGATTGGGTAACTCCAGCTGGTGGACTCTTGCCTCACGTCCTGGAGATGACCCCCCTACGGCAGATGACGCTGCTACAAGACACATCCTTTCGAGAGACATCGAATGTGAGCCTATCTCGTCAAGAAAACTGAGACATTCTTCATACTCTATTTCTTGAAGGAAATGTCTGACATCATTATCTGAAGCTAGAGACAAATCCAAGTTTGTCACAAATAGATTCTCCCAAAAGTAACGTGCCAGTTTGGCATTTCCTTTCAGCAGGGCTATACGCAGGGGTGACACTGAGGGCAGTGTTGGAACTTTGTTTCTAAACCTAACTGGCATTTCATCATAGTTGTAATCACAGGGCACCTAAACCACACTTAATCAACTTGGGAATCAGCTTAAAGGATCCACAGAAATAATAGTAAAAATAACGCATGGACTTAGGTACGCAGCATTTGCTCCTGTATCTAGAATTACTTCTAAACAAGAAATAACTCTCCGGTCAAGATTATTTTTGAAATATGAAAGCGCAGTTTTTGAAGTATCTTTATGGTTGACTGCGTTTACGTCTGCTCCTGAATCAAGTAAGGTAACTATACCTTCATAATTGTACCGCCTAACTGCTTGCATCAGGGGCTGATAAACCTGCATTGTTCTGATGGTTGACATTGCATCCAGCTTCGATCAGATTGTCCAGTACACTGTCTGGTGAGACATAAGATATTGCGTGAAACAAAGCTGTGTTTCCATTCACATCTGTGATGTTGACATCTGCGCCGCTGTCTATCAACTTTGACGCAATAGCCAAACCATAATTAAGCACATCATACATCAAAGCTGTAAACCTGAATTGTTTTGTGCATTAAGCTTGGTGTCTGTTGTATTTCATGGACTGAATCAAGAAAATGGCATTATCCGAGAATCCTTGCGATTGTCGCGTGTATAAGAGCTGTGTTTCCGTTCTTGTCTCTGTCAGTGCTAATCTGCCCCATGGTCCAGTAACATCTGTAGAATGTCCTGCCTGTCCACGAACTGCCGCTGCCAGCATAAGCGGTGTTCTACCATTACTGGTTCTTGCATTAACACAAGCGCCATTTTCTAGTAACACCGAAGATGACCTCTTTTAGGCAGTCATGGCTAGTATACATATATGCGTAATGCTGACATACTTTTCTAGAACATGCATCAGGGGAGTTCTACTTGTACTGATTTGTGACGCGATTCACGTCAGCTCCACAGGAAATCAGAAACTGGGCAACTGCTCCATTTTTGGATTCAACAATGGGAGTCGCTCCTGGTCTCTGTCGTCCATTTATGTCAACGCCCGCTTGTAGAATCTGCTTTATAATTTCTTGGTTGCCACCTCGCACTGCTTCAACAAGTAAAGTATTTCCACTCTTAGGCACTTCTAGGAAGTAGTTAGTCTCACTCTCATAATGTTGACATAAAAATCTTCATACTATTCTGAGACTTGGCTCTTCACGGCCGACTTTAAGGCCAATGTAATGTCCACCTTTGCGCCTTGGTCTACAAGAAATCTGGCACAATCTGTCTGTCCGTGGATGAGGGCACAGTTTAGGGGAGATTTATTAAAGCTGTTTGTGTTGACCTCTGCGTTATATTTTAACAAAAGTTTCATCAAATCGATGCGGCCATGTTTCGCTGCCACACTCAGTGGTAGATTTTCATTTCCGATTATTGGTGGTTTGGTGACGCGCCAAGTTTACAGAGCATCTCGACTAAGTTGTAGTCTCCAACATCCACAGCAAAGGACAGAGGGCAATAGTCGCTTGCAAAGCTTTTAAAGTCTGCGCCGCATTCCACAAGTCTCTTAATCATTGTCTTTTCTTCTTTCGTAAATAGTGTTTCCCCTAATTTCATTGTGTTCTGTAAACAGTTGAAAAAGTGCTCCAGCCATGTCTTTTTTCTCTGCAATATCAGAATCCAATATGAAATTCAAGGTTTCAAGGTCACGTGATCCAACAGCTGCCTGTATTGGCTTAGATTTTTTAGGAAGGCATTCTTTTAACAGTGTGAACACGTTTCCTAGGCCATATTTTTCAGCAATTTGTTGTGCAGTCTCTCCTTTACAGTTGACCGTTTGGTCAAGCAACGTCCAATCACTGTCATTTTGGTAAGTGTGGCTAGATTGTCCACTAAATCTGTCAGAAAGGTAGCCTTCCAGTAACAGGTACACGGCGCCAACGTCCATGACCTCGAGCGCCTTCATCACAGCTGTGTAGCCATCTTGGTTTTGATGGTTAATCATAACGTCTGCTTGCTGTAAAAGAAATTGCGTCATTTCCTTTGACCCCGCAAAACTGATGGAAAGAATCAAGGCGTTATTTCCTGCACAATCCACAACTTTCACATCTGCCCCCCTGGCAACAAGAAAGCGAACCAGATCAAGGTAACGATTTTCTACAGAGATCAACAAAGGCGTTTTCCCACTGGCATCTCGGCATTCAATGTCTGCTCCAAGTTGAATCAGTTTGTGAACCAGGTATTTGAAACTGTGCTGACAAGCCCAGATCAAAGATGTGTCAAGTGCAGTTTGTGATAAAGAGTGGACCTCCCGAAGGAAATCTACCGCGGCGTGTGGTGTAGCTCGATCTATGAGATCAAGTAGAGTTGTATCATCTGGACGTGTGTACATCCTTGGTTCTTCCACAGAAAATGATGCTTCTTCAACATCTATATCGAATTAGTTATCTACAACATCTGATATGTCACCTGCAACACCTGGCATTTCACCTTTATAATGGTTCTGTGACTCCTCCATTTATATAAATATATAAATGTAAATTATTTCGATGACAATGTTAACATATTTTCAAGAATTTACTGGGGCAAATCTTGCTCTAGCTGTCTTTAAGACGACGGATCAATAGTTTGCACATTTCATACATTTCGTTCTGGTGTTTTTCACAATAGAAGCACAGTATCTTGCATGTTAGTTGGAGACTAAATTGCAGCATCGATCCGTGTGGGGTCTAGATGCGCTAGTGTCTTCTCTAATACTCTTTGGGCGGTAAATAGCAACGAGACATATTGCCAGCTTGTGTGTTGTTATAGATATGTAGGTTTTGGCCCAGGTTTGGCAACTTTTGAATCTGAAACGAAAGTGTCATGAAAGGAGATGGTTAAAAGTGAAAAACAAATTTATTCTTGCTTTTCCTCTTCATTTATTCTTCGTCTTTGTCTTCTTTTCTTGTTCTCCTTCGTCAGCATATTTTTATTCCTGTTGTTGTTGTATCTTCTTCTTCTTCTTCTTCTTCTTCTTCTTCTTCCTCTTCTTTTTCTTCTTCTTTTTTTTTCTCCTCCCTCTCCCTGCTCCCTCTCCCACTGCTTTTTCTACCTCTCCCACGACTCCTTCTCCCTGTGCTCTTTCTCCTCCCTCCTCTTCGAATACAACCCTCACCTCTCATCTGATCAACCATCAGTAGTACAAAAAGCCAGTCTCCAATACAAAAGGCACAAATTATTCTATAACATTGTTAAGTAATAAAACAATCCAATTTACATGAACACAAACCAATAACCTTGACGCCAGTTACCGCTTCCTTACAAACTAAACATTCAAATAGATTCATCAACATTTGCAAAGAAAATATCATTTATCTCTTCTCAGACGGATTCTCTGAGACGCCATACGCTTAAGTCCCCTGGTTCAAACATGTACCAGTCATTTCCTGATGGTCTATCCTACCTCCACCGCAACCAACAATTCTGGTAACCTTATGGCACCCCAGGCACCTCCTCTACAGCATCCTCTTCACAACGCTTTAATTCATGCCCTGATACTCTAATGCCAGGTCCATTCTTGCCTACTCTTCAAATAGTATATGGTCTCCTGATGCTTTTGGAGTCTGTACCGCCGTATATTTATGGATATATCAACAGACCTACACCAATTGTTGGACAGTGTAGTAACAGAGAATGCAAGGAAAGGACTCTCCTTGAATATCAAGAAAACAGTAACAATGGTGATATCAAAGAAAATGATGACACCAAAATGTGACATAGAAATAGAAGGAAAAATTCTTAACCAAGTGGATAATTTTAGATACCTAGGAACATTTATAACATCAGATGGAAGATGTACAACAGAGATTAAGAGCAGAATAGGGCAAGCAAAGGCCGCATTTCAGAAAATGAAGAGTATTTTGTGCAATAGGTCACTATCACTGAATGTAAGAAAGAGAGTGCTGAAATGCTATGTAGAACTAGTTTTGCTGTATGGTAGTGAATCTTGGAATGTAAATGAACAAATTAAGAAGAAATTAGAAGCAACGGAGATGTGGTTCCTGAGACGAATGTTGCGAATTCCTTGGACTGCCAGAGTAACTAACAACGACTGCATGAAACAGGCTAATGAAACTAGAACACTATATACAACAATAAGAAAGAGACAAACAACTTTCTTTGGCCATGTAATGAGTAGAGAAGCATTGGAGAACATCGTAACAACTGGAAAGATCGGGGGGAAGAGAGGCAGAGGCAGACCAAGAGAAATGATGCTGGATGGATTGAGACGGTGGCCCGAAGGAATATCAGCAGTAGAGTTGATCGAGAAAACCAAAGACCGAGATCTGTGGAGAGCCATGAACGCCTACGCCAGCTGGCAGGGCACTTGTTGATGATGATGATGAATGACAACATTAGAACTTTACCTACAGGGTTACCCTGTCCATCTCCAGTTACAAGTTCTTACTTCTGGACAGACTGGTATGGTAGCTATGTGACTGATAGAAATATCACTATCTTCATCTGATCTTCCTGGTGTTTCAAGAGTATATTGAGATAAATAATCTGCATTCTTGTTAGCATGGCCTGGTTTGTGCTTAATGGTATAGTCAAAACTTGCCCATGGGTTCTCTCTTATTCTTAGTATTGCCTGTCTGCTGCTGGCTGAACTTGCCAACCAGCTCATGCAGTGGTCATACAAGATTAGCAAACTTTGGGACAAACCTTCTATAATAACTAGCTAACCCTAGAAAAGACCAGTGTTCTGTCTGTGTTCTAGGCACAGGCACTTTCTTTTTAGCCACTACTTTATCTTTCACAGTTCCAATGCTTTTCTGAAATAGTGTGTCCTAGAAATTTAACCTTGCGTTGACAAAAATCACACTTCTCAGGGTTTAATTTCAAAACAAGAGACCACAGTCTCTCAAACATTCTCTCCAGTCTACGTAAATGCTGTGAAAGTTTCCAGAGTATACTAAAATGTTATAAAAATATACACGTAATAATTGAAAAGCATGTCATTAAGTGAGCACAGCAACAGCCTCTACAATGTACTAGCAGAGTTTGCAAGCTCGACAGGCATCCGTCTATATTCATACAAGTCGAATCGGGTAGTTAACGCAGTCTTCTCCTGATCCTCTGGTAGTAACCGCTGGCTAGATCTAATGAATAAAACAATGTAACTCCCCCTAGGTCATCTAGGTATTCATCAACTCTCGGGAGAGGGTATACATCTTTCCCCCTAACATTTAATGATCTATAATCAAAACATAATCCAAGTCTACCATCGTTCTTTCTAACAAACAGTACAGGAAACGCCCAATGGTCTCTTTGACGATCTGACTACCCAGTAAGCCTTGGAGGTGATCTTGTACTTTCATTAGGATGCTGGGATAATGCTCATATAATGCTGCTTGTTGGAAGTATCATCTGTTTAGCTGGGTACTATGGGTTACCCTATTTGTATAGCCTATATATGGAAGGAATCAACATTGGGGGACGATGCATCATCACATTAGATAGGCAGATGATACAGTCTTGATTGCATATCAATGAAAAATGAACAGGAACTGCAACATTTAGTAGATGTGGTTGTTACACACAGTGAACAACTAGGGTTAGAATTAAATTGTAAAAAGACACAGATTATGGTCGTCACTAGGAAGAACGAAATGCCACAATATAATATACAAGTAAATGGGAATATTCTTCAACAAGTGAATAAGTACAATTATTTCGGAACAGTAATAACATCTGATGGGAGATGCCTTGAAGAGAGTAGAACAAGAATCGCCATGGCAAAAGTAGCCTTTAGCAAGATGAAGAACATATTGACCAATAAAAAGATGTCAATTGAAACGAGAAAAAGAGTGTTGAGGTGCTACATAGAACCTGTACTTTTATATGGATGTGAAGCTTGGACAATGAGCAGTCAAGCTGAAAAACATCTGATGGCTGTAGAAATGTGGTTTCTGAGGAAAATACAACGAATATCATGGACAGCCAGAAAAACCAATGAACAAGTCCTTCAAGAAACACATGAAGATCGTAAACTGATTAGAGACATTAGACGCAGACAGTCACAATTTTTTGGGCATGTTATGAGAAGAAATGAATTGGAGAACTTTGTGACAACTAGTAAGATCGAAGGGAACAGACCAAGGGGAAGACCTAGAAAACAAATACCTGGATGGCTTGGCCTCGTGGAATGGTCGAGACAGTAACACGGAGCTGATCCACGACTCTGGTGATCGAGTGAGATGGCAACACATGACCGCCCACGCTTACCTGCATGGCAATGATGGATGGATATCAGCATTTCCCTTAGCAAAGAAAGCTGTCATACATGACTAATAACTCTTCTAACATCTTCCTATCAGTATCACTACCTTAAAACCTATCAAATCTATGGGGCACCTAATAGTTTCCTTCTCCCCACTATATGGCTGTGTTGATAAATTTCCCAAAGTCTTTAAACCCCCTACCTAAATTTAAATTGGGGGGTCAAGTCCCCAAAAATAAACTGAAAATCCTAAAATTAGTATCCTTCGTAAGAATATGTCTTCGTCCCAAGGGTTAAATGCTTGGACTTTGGGATATGCCCCCTCTTTAATGTATCAACGTGTGGGAAAAGACACATTCTAAACCTTTTTTCGCTAAATACTATCTGGGGGGCAACCCCAGACCCCCAAACTTGGTCCCCCCCCCCCCCCCCCCCCCCCCCCACAATCAAAAATTTGACCTGGGCCCCAAATTTCCCCCCTAGGAAAATTTTTTCCGTGGGATAGAACACATCCTTTTTTCCCCACCGTCTTTAGAAAGGGCTGAAAAATTTCATTTCTATTATCATGAACATATCTAAACATTTTTTTTTTTTTTTTTTTTGTTTTAACTAACCATCATGAAGCGGGTAGATTACCACATTTTTACTGCGCCCCCCCCCCCCCCCACCCCCACAATCGAAACTTTGACCTGGTCAAGTTCCACCTTAGGAATTCTCTCCGCTGGTGCTGCTCCACATAAAAAATTGACCCAAATCTGGTACTAACTGTAACATGTTTGTGCCAATTATATCCGTCACTCTACCTTTCAGATTCTACATGTCTTTGGTAACATATACCCCACAATTATTAATTTGGTCTTTCTTAGCACTACATCACAGATAAAATATCCTTTATAGGGGATCATGACTCCGTTCGCAGCCGTTAATTTCACAAATGTTTCCTCTCTTAAAGTGCAGTCCTTGAACAAGTCCCTGAAGCAAGCCTCAGAACCTGAGAAACCTGTATCGATGACACACCGCATAATACTACTGGCTACGGTGACAGTCTCATTGGGTCTCCCATCAACAATCGTGATTTTTAGAGCCACCACACTCCCCTTTTAAAACCTGTCTCCCAGTCTTAGAGTGGTCTAGTTTAGTACGTGTCTGCACTCATGTCTCAAGTTACTGCCCGGTTGAAACGCCAGCAAGCGCGGCACCTCCAGGCTGTCGATAGCCTGTAGGGTCTGTTGAATCGGGCACCAATTTCAGACATCTCTCTCTCTTCAGAACTCTACCTCAACACCCCCCCCCCCCCCCCCAGAACTATACATCTGTGGTACATGGGAACTAACTTTCAAAGCAACCAAAATAGGTAATTATTTCGGCGGGAAACAGTGTGCAACGCTAGATAAACCCCGGGACGCCAACCTCATAAACATAAGAGGAAGATATTTTTGAATTTCACATTTCAAATGCTTAGACTCTGGCCGGTCTCACGGACTCTTGTCCGGCTACAATAGAACTTGGAGGTGCGAATAGATGGGAACCCTGTAAGGAGATGCAGACTGTGACGTAGGCATTGTCTCGACCTGTCATGGACAATAGAAAGGCAGATGATGTCTTGAAGTTTATGGAGGCAAGCACGCCTGTTGCCCTACATTGTTTCATGGGAAAGCTAACTCGGGCTGTAAACTCTGGTAAGGTTAAAGAACTGAAACAAAGTGCGTATGCAAATCAATATGCAAATCGGCATAGGGCAAAGTTCTAAGAGATGGGTGCCCCAAACCTAGCGTGGGAAACAAGGTGTCACGCGATTCCAGGGCAATGCCTGGCGCAAAAATTGAGGATATATGGACGAGCCTTGGCAATTCAAAGGGAGAACGAGTGAGACTCTTGTGGCGACAGGTGCCCACACCTACACGGGGTAAGGAACACACCCAAGCAAGGAAATTACTAGCGAGGTGTACAGGCCACAGAACTGGGTCAGACAGATTTACAAAAATTGCTAAGTGGCAGGACAGTTCAGGCGAACATATCCAGAGGACTGTATCGCAAAACCATATGCAACATACTATTAGTGATAGCAACAGAAGACTGCTAGTCAAGGACTAGTTCCCGGAGGAACTTGCAGAACGCTGCCCTATGTAATTGTTTGGGACATAAGCTAGTGACAGCTAAACCGGAGGAGGCACATCTGGACAATCACTTTAAAAGGCATAGTTAGACAGGACTTGAAAAGCCGTGTGAATCACAGACTTGCAAACATTGGCTAAACAATGGAGATTAACGTAAGTTGGCATAAGGTTTAAGTAAGCATTTCTGTTAGATTATGAGACGGCGCATGTGGCACCAAGTTAGTTAAGAAAGCATTGGAACTTCCCTCTTAATATTCGTCTGTGCAAACCTACTTCGTACAGGTTGTCGGACTTCCTCAGCCTGCACAGGCCCATCTTGTCTCTGTTAAAACTCCAGTTTAACCGATGGAGGCACACTCTTCAGAATTTCCCCAGAGTTCTCTTCAACATTTCTGGCCCTCATTTCTACCTCTTACCTCTACACCCAGTGCGGACTTCACACCTTTCCATCTTTGGGCGCACTCCTTAATCTGAAGAAAGGTCACCAACGAGTTTAATGCCTGCTGTTTTATAAAAGTTTGAGTAAAAACTGTCCCTCATGCCAGCTACAAACTGGTCTTGCAGGGCTTTCCCATTTAACACTCGGACACCTTGCGTTGCCTGGGCCTTCACCTCCCCCTGTGTTTACTCTGTGGGAGACGTCATGAACTGATTCACCAGCTCGCTGGCTTATTGTTAAAAATGTTGCCAGGAGCTCCCGTAGTACCTTATTCTCGCCGAATATCTTTGGCAAGGCCTTAAGCATGGCCTCAGGATCTCCTTCTGATGAGTGGCGTTCTAATTCCCTCCTCACAGGGCTGATGATGGTGTCGAGAACAATATCCACTTTGTTGACTGTTTCTAATATGCAAGCCCTCCATGCTGACCTCCACCTCCCTGACATATTTTTCTACTGTTGGCCCGCCTTTCTCCCCAAACACCAAATACGTCTTCTCGTTGGCATTACTATTTATCTCACATCCCCGTTGAGCTCTTTTAGCGGAGCGTCAACCGGGCAGGAATCTAGGATTCCAATCGTAGGACCTGGCGTCGATTTGTCTTGTCCCACCCTTGTGGAAGCACGAGTGCTCCTTGTCTACATCTTGAGGACAACACTCAATGCTAGAGGTGGTTCTGCAACAAAGCATTTTAGAGTGTCACCGGCTAAACTGAGTTTCGCTATCCCTGCTTAATATTGGACTACAATCTATACCACCAACTGAACTAACAAATAAACTAACTAAAGACGTACTCAACAACAACAACAACAAAACAATCACTGTAACTAGAACAAACCTAACAGAATAATCCAAAGGCTGCAAATCCTAGCAGGTTCGCCGCTTGAAGATGAGGGGAAACAAAATAAGAACTCTTGAATGGTAATATGAGAGAGAGAGAGAGAGAGAGAGAGAGAGAGAGAGAGAGAGAGAGAGAGAGAGAGAGGAGAGAGAGAGAGAGAGAGAGAAGAGAGAGAGAGAGAGAGAGAGAGAGGAGAGAGAGAGAGAGAGAGAGAGAGAGTACAAAGAGAAAACCTCTCACCGTCCCCAACCCACAAGAAAAGGGATATAATAAGTAAGAAGATTCAAGATTCCGAAGACAGGGTACTGCACTTTGCTTGTTTTGCAATCCCAAATGGAGGATTACTACCTACGATGTACCAGCAACAATAAATGCACAAACTAAGCTTACACAGCCTAAGCCAACAACTCAAGAACGACACAAACAGAACTTTATTAATCAAATTCCAGGGTCAGTTAATTTTCATATAGCCACTAAGGCATCAATATCAGACCAGACAGTGTGCACAGGTAAAAATATGATTACCAACAATCAAACTTGTAAGGGTAACGACAATTATGGGTGCCAGTGAAAACTTATATTTACTATGCGAAAAAAATGATATAAGCACAAGCAAAAAAAAAAAAAAAAAGTAACTAACAGAACGGCGAAAAATACAATGTAGGTACACGAAAACTTAAGGCTAAGCGAAAAGCCAGGAAAGAATAGCACTTAATACTGCCTTATCCTGTAGATGAAAAAAAATCATATTTATCGTTCTGCCTAAATGATTATACATAAATATAAATACATCCCAACCAAAACGTCTTAGTACGATTGTCAGAGTCTCACCCGAGGATAGAACGCGTTGTCTGCACCAACGCCCGACAATGCAACGCCGAGATATTATAAGCCCTACAGTTATAATGCGGCGGCCTCACTAGCGCCAGGCAGCCAGCGCTCGATAGTGTAGCGCTGGGCTATTATAAGCACTACAGGCGATAAGCGCTGAACGATGCTAAGCAGGCAGCTAGCACACAGCGTGAACCGTGAGGGGTCACGCGTGCTAACCCAAGCGCTACTAGAGAGTGTGCTGTGTCCAGTCAGACTGAGCTGGACGGTCGTCAGAGGACAGACGTGTGAAAGCGGCTGAGAGTTGTTGCATGTCGTGAAAAGCCAGCCTGTTTGACAGCTTGAGATGGAGTGCGTGTCTGTGTGACTTGTAAGTGGAGTGCATTGATATCTTCTATTGTATTGATGTATTGATTACTTGCACTGTTGTAATCCATTGTATATTGTAACTTGTGATTGCGCGAAGCGTGTATTGATTCACGATGTGTGCAGTGCTCGAATAAATAGCACGAAATATCTTACGGCGGTTAGCCCTTTTGTTGTT
>JACEFZ010025430.1:0-35867 GCA_014155875.1 Cepaea nemoralis
ATGTTAAAAGACTAGATATTTTTTGTTTTAAAGAGAATTGTATAACAACTGTGTTTCATGTTTAACGATCTGTGATATGATGTACGCTGGCTTGTAACCCACTGCGCCAATTGTACACCACAATAAATATTCTATATTATAGCAAACGTTATTTGCTTTAGTTAATTCATTGTTGCCTGTATGAACCCAACCAGTTCCCTAGATAAGAGTAAGAACATGACACCCCTGCTGAGGTATTATTGTTCTTTTTAACCATTAACCCGCACAACTCTGGCAGCGGTAGGGGTACTGTTACTACCCCATTCGGTCACCTCTCCGTCGAATCAGCAACTGTCAATTCTGTTTATTCTACAAATCCATGTAAATCTCCCCTTCCCGAGAGTTTTCCAAATATGTACTTCCCCAGTACTGGTCGCTGGTGCACACCCGTTGTGTTAACTGCGTCGAAAAATCTCGACCTGTTGACCTGCGACCACACAGTGCGATTGCCTCGCCACACACACCTGTCTTCAACGCGCACAGGACTGACCCGCTTCTGTCGTAAACAATTTTTTGTCCACGCGACTTGCTACCTGTGCTGTCAACTGGCGCCCCGTCTCGTCTGTTTACGTGTGCTAACTGTCCGGTATCAAATTCACCTGTAGTGACCTTCTCGCGAACTGTCTGTTTTCTTTTGTGTTCAATCCTGTCCTCGTCACACCCACACACACCTGTCAGGTTATCGTCCAGCTAGTATCGTAGCGCCGACTTTTTTTCCTCGCTGTTTTGACTGCTCACCAATTCTAACACAGGCGCAAATCTTGTCTTTATACTGTGGATACACTCCGCTGTCCACCCTCTCTTTCTCTGGCCTCATGTGAACAGTGTGTCAATTCTCCGACACCTTTGAAACGAAGTCGTCTGCTGGATACATCAGTTTCGTTTTGATAAAATTACCGTTGTAATCAGGTGCTCGACGAATGTCTTTGAATTTAATAATAATATCCTCTCGAATCGAAGAGTCCAATATAAACAGAATGACAACCCTGTCTATATCGCACAGTGTTCTTTGACCGGAGAGCCTCCCAGATAATGTCACAATGTTCTTTATCATAACTGAGTGAGATGGTCGCTGTCTAGGTTACACTGCTCCTTGTATGTCACTGAATGTAAGTTGAGTTAGCCACCTGTCTCATAATTCAACTCACCCCCGCAGTACACATCCACCAGTCATTAAACAAGATTGAGTTGGCGCACATAATCCTTTAATGCAAAAAAACACGGACAAACAGAACATAATTCTATATCCAGAAAACAATATAATCCACAGAATTTATCTATCCTCCTCACAAGTTAACCAGCACACATCACTGCCTTCTCACGGCTTTATAAATCTCCACTTTACTAGACAGTTGTCCAGTTGCTATCCACGACTGGACCTCACACAATACAATCCACACACTGGGTCTAGCCTCCACCAGCTATCTAACCCACTTTTGGTTCAGGCCTCCATTAACTATCCAACCCCCACTGGGTTTTAGGCCTGCATTCACAACTCCGAGAATAACACAACACAGGACGGAGCTCTCTTTCTAACTCAGCTCCTAAATATCCACTGTCAACACGATCCGACCCTCAGTCGATCTGCGCTCCCACTGTCCTATCAAGTCCCCTGACTTCACAAAAAACTCCACTGTCTCTCACCCCATCCACCCTAGGGGTCTGCATCTACCCTCACCATTATTTATCAAGGCTGGTTGTTTTTCTCATAGTCCCACTACAGGTCACTGTCCTCACTGTCAATGACCCAGGCATATGTCAGTAAATATTTTTTTAAACAATGGGACTTTTACAACAATTTAGCGGACGCTTATTTCAAATTAACACCAACGGTGATTGCTGAGCGTTACTGCTAAGCACTGCAGTAACTGAGATCCCGGCACTAAGCGATTCGTGCCATTTAGAACAAATAGGGTGAAATGCTTAGTGCCGGCCTAATATAACCAGTAGTTCAACTCTAACGTCTAACAATGAAATCACGGCTACTACGATGGCGGACAGAAATTACTTATACTGGATGTTTACCCAGCTCGAGTGGCGACTGAGAGTCACCATACGGTTAACTTAAACTCTGCACGAGTCCATTTTTCAAATTTATCCCCTTAACAATCAAATTGCCCCCCTGTGGGGCGTGGGCCCCACGTTGGGAAACACTGCTGTAGACCATAGAACAGCTTCGGTAACATATCTTACAAGAAAACGTGGCTCAACAATTGACTGCCAACTAGCAGAACAGATAAATAATAAACGGCAGTACTGGAAAAATGTTCTTGAACGAGTTGTGGCAGTCATAATTACTATGGCAGAGCGTGGTTTACCTTTCAGAGGAGATAAGGAAACATTTGGTTCTCCTCATAATTTCCTTGGATTACTCGAATTTATAGCAAAATTTGATCCTTTTCTAGCAAGCCATATAAAAAAAATTTAGGAGTGAAGGATCAGGTGTCACATCTTATCTTTCTAAAACAAAATGTGATGAATTTATCCAAATTATGGCACATAAAGTAAGAGACTCAATCTTGGATGATTTAAGAATTGCAGGGTACTTTAGTTTATCTGTAGATTCCACTCCAGACCGGTCACATATTGATCAGCTCACTGTTATTGTGAGGTATGTTTCACCAGATGATGGGCTCCCTATTGAACATTTTCTAACTTTCCTAGAGATGGGTAGCCATACAGGGGAAAGTATGGCTAAGATGGTGCACAACTACCTTACAAATGAGTGCAAAATAGATTTTAGTAAGTGTCGAGGCCAGTCATATGATAATGCTGCCAATATGTCTGGCAAATACAAGGGTATGCAAGAAATAATATTGAAGATTAACAAGTATGCTATGTATATTCCATGTGCTGGTCATTCCCTGAATCTTGTTGGTAGAGCAGCAGTTGACTGTTGTTTAGATGCAGTAAACTTTTTTGGGATTGTTCAAGAAATATATAATTTCTTTTCATCATCTACACATAGATGGGCAGTACTGTTGCCATTCTTCAAAGATGATTCAAAAGTTCCAAAGTCTTTGTCAAAGACTAGATGGGAAGCACATTCAATGGCCATCAATATGTTAGACATAGTCAAGCCCATAGTTCAGCGGAACAAGATAGTCTGACACATCAGGATCTGTATATGGTAATATTTAACGATCGTGTCCAATCAGCATTCCCTAATGTAGAAGCAATTTTGAGATTGTTTCTTAGTATGATGGTTGCAAATTGCTCTGGAGAAAGATCTTTTTCTCAGCTGAAGAGGATAAAAAAATGAATTTAGAACAACAATGACTCAAGATAAATTATGATAGCTGTCTCATGTGCATAGAAAGCGACAAACTACGCAGTTTATCATTTGATGATGTCATCAGTGACTTAGCTCTGGCAAAGGCAAGAAAGAAAATATTTTAGTTTAATATAATTCCTTAATCCTTATAACATGTTTCAAGAGATTAGATAATAAGCCTTTGTAAATTGTGCCTTTTAAAAAACTTTTGTTTCTTTTTACCAGAGTTTGCATTTTTAAGTTTGTTATGAATAAAAATGATTTTAAGTTAAAGATTTATTATTTCACTATCAATATACTTCTTAATTGTATTTCAGTTTAACCCTCTAGGTATCCGAAAATCATATTTGTACCTGACATAGACTATCTGGACTTATAAAGGGCCCCATATTTCAAATAGCTTAGGGCCTTATCAAGTTTAAAACCGGCCGTGTTTCTAAACAAAAGTTTATTGACACGCTTGAACACTTCGTAGAACAACCGGATTCCACCGCGTTTATTGTGAGAGTCAAGTGATCCGTGACAATATTTACAGCGGAGTGTAAACTGTCTTGGAATGATCGGTAAGGGCTTTCTGTTAGTGCCTGTATTTGTTTTGTTTTGACGGTTTGCGAAAATGCGCTATACAAAATTATACAGTAAGTACTGTAGTGTCAGGTTTTTCAACCCGAAAACTTGGATGTAGAAAGTGTTGTAGATTAAGAGCTAGTAGCTGTGTTTATTGATAGGTTTCATTGACGTGATATTATGGCTGTTTCCGCGCCTCTTCTGTCCGAGACTAAAGTACGAGTCTGCAGTCATCTACACTTGGTTTACAGACACCCCACTGCCGTGATTTATAAGAACAAGATGGATTATTTTCAAAATACTCTTTTTGTTGACAAGGTCTTGATGTGCAGGGCCGTGCCGTGCTATGATACACACAGAGAGGCTGCCGCATCAGGCGGCACCGTAAGGGGGCTTCATAAGGGGGCGGCATTTTTAAAGAAGAAAAAAAACATGTAAGGGGTGGTTTTTCGAAGACTTGCAGTATATTGCGAAAATCTACCGCACGGTACTGTTGATGTGAGCAGCAAATAGCATCTGCATGAAACTACCGTGTGCAATTTTTTATTTGTATATAAGACCAATTATATAAAATAAAAACCAAATAAAGAATTATTCTAAACTGTTCGAAATGTTTACTCAGCCCTAGATGTTAAAAGTAACGTGTGTCCGATTATATCAAACAAGATTAATGATATCTTTCGAAACACAATATGCTGGAATTGTTGATAGATGCATTGATGTGAAGAGTAGTAAGTCGTATTTGAATTAATTCAACGCGGTGAGCTTTTTGACTTTCTTCTCAGGACCGATTATAACAAACTAGAGCAAGAATAAGATTATTTCCAAAACATAATATACTCGTTCTGCTCACAGATACATGTGAAAAGAGGAGTATAAGTCATGAGTGAATGACAACTACATAGTAAGATTCTGTTCTGAACATTTTGTTTTCAATTCGGAATTGGTTATACAAAACTGTGAAACAATATTCTTCCTCGAAACTAGCCTTTTTTTCTTCGTATCCACGAATGTTAGATTGTTAAGGCTAAGTGTTATTTTCCATTTGCTTTTAATTATTCCATGATTACTTTTAATTTGTAAGCAATGTATTAGTTGTCAATTCAAGTCAACTCATGGAAGGTATGGAGGCGAAGCCTGCAAGAGGATGAGAACGTTACAGCATGGTGTACACAACATGAACTTGAAGAAGCTTACGTGAGTACACCATGAAGATGCACCACATAGAGTGGTGACAGCACTAAAGCCGACCTTCAAAGCGGCTATGGCACTTGATGAAGATAATTTTATTTCAGAAGTTCGTCTTTCATATAGCCATAAGAGTTATTCAATATCAGAGATCGGCGTAGGTGAATGAATTGCTGAGCATTGCACATACTTTAAATAGGGGCATTGGTGTGAAATGACCCGGTCTCTTCCTCACCAACATTGCCTTCTCAAAATAAACAATCATGTCAGGCTTGCCTCGCTTCAGAGGTCACAGATTGTGAGAACTGTATGAATATTCTGTTTTGGTCATGCGGGAGTGAGTGGGAAATGATCAGCCTGATAAGTTGGCAGGGAATACACCTCTCGTTGGTAGATTACCTATGGTCAAGGGAGAGGTGGGAACCGGTGGAGAAAGCGGAGGAACAGACTTTTAAACGATTAGCAGTATGACTCTTCGCTGTCTGTTGAACGAGGGGACAGAGCGCGTGTGGGAAAGTCCTAAGTGCAGGGATGTCGGTTCTTAGCTGAACTCAACTCAACTTATTTTACTAATAAGTTATTGAAAGTGGTGACACTGGTTTTGAAGAGGGCATACGAGTAAATCTGGCAACATAGGTAGTCAGAAGATAAAATATAAATGTAGTAGAACCCAACGCAAAAAAAAAGAAGAATTATCTTAGGAGCTGTAGAAATGTAAACAATTAATAAACAAAAGGTATAGGAAAGCTTTAACAAATTACAACTAGAAGAAACAGAGGACACTGC
Organism: Cepaea nemoralis; assembly: GCA_014155875.1. Lineage (NCBI taxonomy): Eukaryota > Metazoa > Mollusca > Gastropoda > Stylommatophora > Helicidae > Cepaea > Cepaea nemoralis. The sequence goes on from JACEFZ010025430.1 coordinate 5,855, forward strand.
GGCGACAAGCGATGAGCCTTGGTAAGAAAACAGCAACAACAACAAAAACGCAACAACATATACACAACGGAAATGCCACTGCAATTACTGTGTTAAAATGCACCACATTTTATTTCATTCTGCATATATTTCATGCATTAATTAGTCACCTCGACACCGCAAGATACAAGAGGAATAAGATGATATGAGATGATATGAAGTGAATAGTCACCGTGGTGTCATTTTCGTTGTTTCTAAGTTGAGATTTCCAATTGTTTGCTGATAAAAGCCTCTCGCTGCAACGTAATGTTTATTTTGAATTTTGTAAGGATGCCCGGCACTTTGTTTTTATTAATTATTTACATTTAAATACACATGACTTTAAACATTAAGACAACTCTGTTATTCTTTTATTGCTATTTATATAACAGAGATTTCTTTCTAGGTACTTTCTAGCTGTGCTGCCACACAGGGGTTCTGGGGCATTCCATGCATTTTTGGAATCGTTGCAGGAGGCAAACGCTCAGCATTTGGTAGATCTATTGCTGCAACAGGCTGGTGTCATTAATGTAGAGGAGCTGTTAAAAGTAAGATTCGTGAACGAATTCCCTTCTTCCTGTCTCTTTCGGGGGGAGTGCGTCACACCTAGTTATGTATCTCAAAGGTCAGACTTCGGCATGCATTCATGTAAGGTTTGCTTTCTCTAGACCAGTGGTTCTCAACCGGTAGGGGATTCCCCCCCCCCCCCACTTCCAGGGGGAATTTTAGGGTTTCCAAGGGGGGGGGGGGGGATTACAATTATTTCAAGATCGCGTTAATACAAGAGCCGATTACTTGATATTGTTTCCCACTCCATAATTTACAGTTATGTACTTCTCGCCCTTCTGAAATTCATTTTATAACGTAAGTAGACCCACAAATCACGTTTTATGAAGACATCAAGACTTGTTCTAGTATGTTTTATTAAATTTTGCTTCCACTGTTACGTATAATGTGTAGGGGCACGGGGAGATTTATAGGGAAGAAGTACGAAAGGAAGAGGATAATAAAGTTCTGAAAATATAGTGAAGGGGTGCACGGGCCAAAAAAAAAAAAAAAGATTGAGAACGAACCACTGCTCTAGATTCTAGACGAATGCAATCCTAGGTAATGTGCTTTATCTACCCGTGGATAGGTCCCTCCCCCCCCCCCCTCTAACAGTTTTGCCAGGGCAGCTGCCTTATGGTCTACTATTTGCGACTTTTATCAGCCGTAGAATTTTTTAAACTACACATTTCTTGTTCAGAAGACCCCCGGTTATTCACCCTTACCCGAGGAGACTAGCTATCCGATCTCACTACCCTAGAGATAAGAAAGGTGTGTGATATTAGATACCGGTGTTTCTTGGAAATATGCCCAGCTCTATGCTGAGACCGAACCCGGTACCTTTTAGCATGAGGAGGACACAGTAACCTATCAGCCACGCCCTCTCGTGAAAGGGTTGAATTACAAATTTTATAGCTTATAGAAATTGGTACGAATTTTTATATGAAAAGCGTATGTAATATCAACTCTATGTTAGAAAATGGACAGAAAAAAGCTACTTTTGCCTATTCTTGTGACACAGAAGGTTTCGCTATTATTTAGTTGGGTACAGCAAGAACTTCGCGATTCCTTTTCAGCTGTTATGTTGAGTATTTTGGGAGGAACAATGTGGTCGCTTTCCCTTTTTTTTCCAAATCCACATTCAGTAAAGAAGAAAATCTGAGCTTTTGAGCTTAAATATTACAGAACAATTCATGGAAATACCGTGAATCAAGAAGAGAACAATGTTGCCATTCTACAAAATCTGAACATGGAAGACTACTGGTACATACACAGCCTTGTGTCTCAGAAACTGAAATCATCGTTTCAATTAGTCATCATCATCATCTTCCACTTTTATTGGCATGCGTCCTGGAGAGGTATAGTTGATGTTCCAGAGCCAAATGAGTAGCACTGGATAGTGCCATTCCGTATGGTAGTACAATGTCTTTGAAGTCATCAATCCAAGCACCCTCTTGCTCTCGCATCAGATCTTCTTTGGTGTAGTGCCAGTGCTGGTTACTGATGGTGTTGCATTCTAACGAGATTGACTAACCATTTGATCTGATTCCTTACAGTACACTCAGCACAAGGTGTTGATCCCACTGTCAATCTGATAACACCATTTCTAACTTGGTTTTGGGTGGCTAAGTTGGCAACTCTTCTGATACATCTCATTTCACTGGTGTTTATTTTCCCCATGTGTTTTGAAATATGTCCAAGTTTGACACTGGTAGCATTTTGTCGGTATTACATATACTAGCTTTTAAATTGACCCACTAAATAAAAATATGAAAGATATAAAGAAACCCTGAATCAAACACAAAACACCCTGGCAAATTGTTACTGTTAAATATCGTAAGGTGGATGAAACCTTAAACTACCAATAAAAGTATATAGCCGATAAAGATCTGGAATTAAAGCGAAGAACACCAAGAAAATGATGCATAGACAACCTCAAGTATACACTAAACAAACATGGGCGCAACGCAACTAAGCAATACAACGGGTTCCATTTGTTCTACAATACCATTACCCCTACCCCGTTCAACCTTAAAAGAGAAGGTATAATAGGGTCCATCCCTGACTCAAATAATAATCCTGTGTCGAGCCGAGTCAGCCACATACAGGATATTAAATGTGAAGGTGACTGTTGTCCAAAGAGTTTGGAACGCAAGCTCTTATAACTGCAAGACTCTTATACGCGTTTTTGCTTATTTAAAATATTATTATTTTTATTTTTTAGAAGGTAAAATAAGTAGAAAGAATCAAAGCGTGGGGAAAAACAATATAATTTAAAATGGACAAAGAGAGGATAAAAGACAAACAAAGAACGAAGAAGGGGAAACGAGGAGAAAAGAGATATAGTATGGCTTTGATTACTTTATCAGTGACCAGTATTTAGCGAACACAGCTTCTCAATTCCGACATATTTAGTTCAAGTCCAACTGCTGGCTGTTAGAGAGCAAATCACTTTGCGTTTGGTAATAGCTTACATCGTTCAGAAGGTAAAACTACTGAACATAAAATTGCCTATAAAACCACAAACAACTAATAAATTTTGGGGTTGATTGCGTTATCCTATAAAGACATGTTCGCATGCCAGATTACAGGCTCCCTAAGCGAATGTTTAATGGCGAGCTGCGTTGTGGTAAATGCTCCCAAGGCGGCCAGAGGAACCGCATTAAAGACACTGAAAATCTCACTGAAAGCTTATGGAACTCATCTTGATACCTGGGAGACTGCTACCAAAGACCGAAATTCATGGCGTACATTATTACGCAAGGGTGCAGTCACTTGTGAAGCAACGAAGACTGCAATAGCTGTGAAGAAAAGGCTGGACAGAAAATCACTGCAGGAGATCCTCCTCCTGGAATGTCAAGCATTCTTTGCCCACATTGTCAAAGAACATTTCGAGCCAAAATAGGCCTTATCAGCCATCTTAGAACTCACGGCTCCATACTTTCAACCCCACTGAATGAAATTTATGGCCATCATCATTCTTGATGGACAAACAACATAAAGACACTTAGCTAACTTTTAACAGCTTCTTCGTGTATTTTCCATGTTAGATAGCCTAGGCATTCGGGGATCTCTACAAACTCGTTCTTAAATAGTGTATACATTTTCTCGACATTCTCTCAAGTCATGGCGCTACATTGTCTAGCATCTGCCTTCTCTACCTTGAATATGTTCGTTTTTTAAAATATTCCCACAAATTTAACAACGGCTTTAATCTATCCTCTTCTCACGACATTGCCTAAGTACACCCAACATGTTTCTTCCATCCTTCCTTTTTTTAAATTATGTTATATTACATTATATCTATTTTCAGGAACTACCATATGATGAAGAAAATGACGAATCTAAATACAGCGGACCTTCCAAAACACCCACCGACACGCCCTTGCCTTCTGGCTCTGACCCACATGAATACGCGATCAAGCTGATACGCAATGCCAGGTTTATCAGAGAATTTGTGGATCCAGCAAACATCAGCCCGCTACTCGTGCAGAACACAGTGATCACCGCACGTGAGGCAGATATGGTGCTACATTTGAATGGTCGGAACAAGAGAAGTGGGATGTGAGTATGGCTATTATCATTGCATTCAGTGTATTTCTTTCTTCTTTTTTTTTTAAATTATCAATCTCCTTCTTCCTCTGTGTTTCGTGGTTTCTAGTCTTCTCTTTTTCTTCTCACCACTCTGGTGTGGTTGGAAATGAACAAGCAGACAAATTGGCTTGTGCTGCTACACTGAGGGGTGATTTGATGCATGAAAATGCAGACGTGGTGAAGGCCCCCTGGGAGCACGTGAACAATGCAGAAGAACAGATAGACTATCATGGTGTTGAGAAGATGCAGCAGGAAGGGGTAGTCAGAGGATATGGTAGACAGTCGTCACTAAAAAGTACAGCAATGCAATACGGACATATAATCAGATTGTAACGGGCACCATTAGTATTGGGACTCTACGCTGGCTGTTAAAGATGATGACTGAGCTCTCATGGGAATGCCCCGAGTGCACTGATGTCGGTTCTTGATTCAACTCAATTCAACTCAGTTCCTTTTATTCTTCGTTCTGTGTTTGGGGCGCTATTTCATTTGTGTCTGTTTAACAACAGAGTTTCAGTACTTAGCCTTTAGGCCGACATATCTGACTTCTGCCTGAGTTTTGTCAGGATCTTGCGGCAGCAAGACTCTGGCTCGTTGGCTGACAAGTGAGATACTAAATACTGTCACTAAATAACTCAATGTGACACAATGCAAACACTTTATTCGCGCAACGCGCAACTCACAATCAATGCATATATCGCGTAATCACAATTCATCATACAATCAATACATGCAATCAATCAATACATCAATGCAATACACTTACAAGTCAATAACCCAGGCGTTCGGTCTCTTATACTCGTACAGGCTAGCTATCGATTCACGCTCAAACATTCGCTTCATTGCATTCGCCATTCAAACGTCTGTCCGGTACGATCTCCCAAGCCTCTCTGTCTAGACGTTCAGCATTCTCGTCAGTCGGAGTAGATTCCCCCTGCGTGAACCACTAGTTTCACGCTGTGTCCTGGCTGACAGCAACGGGCTTAGCGTCGCTCAGAGTTGAGCCTGGCTGGACTTCCCTGGCGTCGTCGAAGACGCCGCGTTGTAACTAGCGTGTTTAACACCGCTCAGAGTTGAGCCCTGTTGCATTTGCCTGGCGTGGGTACAGACGCCCCAACCCTTGGTGAGAATCTGACACGTTAGCCTTTCGAGATTTCTATTCTCATACTTTAACGCCTATTTTCTTTATAAATCTGTTGCGTCCAGTTGCACTACTCTGCATTCCCCTAGTCCGCAAGTCCACAGAGCCGCCATTTGTTGGAGCTTTGGGGCCCAACAATGTTCCAAACCAACATTAGTTCACGGGATGACACTGTATCGATATATCTGAAGCGTGATCCATCAGGCGACCACATGCTACATGCATGTTTATCTACCGATGTTTCCATGCTGTGCACCTCGGCATACACAATCTACGTACTCCGACTTCTTTGGGAATTGCCCCTTGCTGGCAGAAAATGTTGACGACACCTTGGCCTCGTTTTCTGTCCCGTCGGCTGACTGTCCTCTGTCGTTAAACCCAACTTTAAGCCAGATTTTTGGAGGTACAAAAGTTCACCACTTGTGGCTAGACATGGGAAGGAGAGGCCAAAAGTAATTGAGTCTTATAATCGCTTCATTCGAACCCTTCACCTGGATTATTATGATACTGACATCTTGCCGGACGATAGTTTGTTACATTGTGCTTCCACATACGCAAAAAAAGGCACAATAACTACAACCCATGTGACTAAACACACCAACCAATTCGCGAGGTAAATGTTCGTCCACAATGGATGCGTGTGAACACCATCACGCACTATCTGAAGACTGACACGCTCACTGTGTGCCTATATCATATACCAGTCATATTCTCCTTTTTGTGTATTCCATTTCTGATCTTTGCCCTCCATGCAACACGATCAGTGGCGACTTTCTCCCAATGTGCAATTTTGCCTGTTTGCACACCTCTTTGTACCGTAGTAAAGACTGACCCCAGGTCTTTTACCCGTCTCTAATTCACCAATAAAGATGTCCTTTTGTATTCTACCAAATGACCGGAAATAGCTCAGTTGGGAAGGCATTAGGCTGACGATATAAAGGTGCCTAGTTCAATCCCGGTTTTCGGCAATCCGGCGGCAGCCATATTATAACTTAAAATATTAAACGATCTAACATAAATCCTGTTATTTCTTGAACGGACTGTAAGCATACCTACGCCGCTAAAGAAATCGCATCACCACATTTATAAACACAATGTGGGAGCGAATGTGTGTTGTGAGGGAACAGTAGGCATTACTAACTAGACATTAATAATAGAAACACTGGAGAAAGAACACAGATTCGGGGTGAGGGAGGTAAAAACGATATCAGTACTATTACGGAAATATTTTACTTGTGTTTTTAATTGCTTCTTTATCTTGTGCCTGGCCTAGAGCAAACATTGGCGATCATGATTCTATACTGGGACTTTATTGCAGAGCTTTCTTTCCCCTCTCCAAACCCAGAACCCACTTTCGCCTATCCTAGCTCAGAAACAGCATGGTTTACAAAACGGTACTGGAACCTCACATACAGGGATTAGATCAGGCTTATAATGTTCTTCAACAGGTTTTATGTATTTCATTGTCAGCTCACACCGGCTAATACCCAGAGGGATGTTTTAAACAGACACGTCATTTATGGTCCTAGCTTAATAGCTCTCAACATGTTTCAGCAACTAGCGGAACGGTTTCCAGAGTAGCCGATGCCGTCATTTAGTGTCTATTAGTAAATTCAGGAATAGATCCATCCATCATGTGCCATGCCGGTAAGCGTGGGCGGTCATGATTCGTCATTTCACTCGATCACCAACGTCGTGGATGAGCTCAGTGTTCCTGTTTCCGCCATGCCATGTGGCCAAGCCATCCAGGTATTTACTTCTCTGTCTTCCTCTTGTTCTCTTCCCTTCGATCTTGCCAGTTGTCACCAATTTTAAGATTTAATAACACCAAAAAAGAGATGTGTATTTATAAGGGTGTATGTATGGACGTGCCAGAGTTATGAAATTTAAAGAGGCCTTAGCTTGAACAAGTTTATCTAACACGAATATGTTATTGCTGTATCGACAGCTTATTATGGCAGCACTACTGCAAAGAGGAGAACGTGCATACCAAGCATTCATGGCTGCTCTGCTACAAAAAGAATATTCGTCTGTATTCCACGCTATTCAGGAGACAGTACCTGAACTGTCGGGATCTGACAGCGACAAAGGCGCGGACGAAAACTTGGAATCTGATGAGGAAATCAAAGAAGAAGCTACCCAGCTCCGGAGACGAACATCTTTAGCAGACAGTTTCGTGCACACGTCAACACATTTGAGTACAGGCGACATTTTGTTAACCCGATCACGTGACCTGGTTAATATTAATGAGGAAGTCGAACATTCACCTGTACATACAAGGGGGAATGGCAGCCGCTTACACGTCAGAAATAACAGAACAGCAGGGACGGTTTTGATGGTTAGGAATGCAATGCATGTTTTAGTAGAATATACAGAAACTAGAATTGTTTTAGTAGAATATACAGAAACTAGACAAACTAACTTTTACAGGACGTCGCGGTTAACCCCAGCATTTTTGGCTGTTTATAATTTCTTGGCAAGTTTATATTCAGTAGTTTGCCATTGATTTCTGAACTATCCCGCACTCATTCATACCATTCACCATTGTATGAAAATCAGCACAAGGCAGTCTTCTGCCAATTCGTCCGCGGCTGTGTTTCAAACCCGGTGTGAGGGATTCAGAAATAACTTATATCTTTCAATAAATAACTACCAACTGATTAGCCCTCAGGAAATGCTGACAGATAAATGGAAATTAATAGTGTTATAGCTTGGCGCATAATGAGTCAAGAGCATTTCAGGCATTGCAGCTTGGTGCATAATGAGTCAAGAATATCAAAACTACTATATTTTGGTACACAATTAGTCAAAGAACATTTAAGAAAAATATCAAAAGTGCTGTACTTTGGTACAGAATGAGTCATGAACATTAAAGGTGTTGTATCTTAATACAGAATGAGCCAAGGATATTAAAAGTGTATCTCTGTACAGAATGAGTCAAGAACATTAAACATGTTGTATTTTGGTACAGAATGAGTCAAGAACATTAAACATGTTGTATCCTGGTACAGAATGAGTCAAGAACATTAAACATGTTGTATCCTGGTACAGAATGACTCAAGAACATTACACATCGTGTATCTAGTACAGAATGAGTCAAGAACATTAAACATGTTGTATCCTGGTACAGAATGACTCAAGAACATTAAACATGTTGTATCCTGGTACAGAATGACTCAAGAACATTAAACATGTTGTATCTAGTACAGAATGACTCAAGAACATTAGACATGCTGTATCCTGGTACCGAATGACTCAAGAACATTAAACATGTTGTATCCTGGTACAGAATGAGCCAAGAACATTAAAAATGTTGTATCTTGGTACAGAATAACTTAAGAAAATTAACATGTGACTTTAAGGACACTTGGGAATCTGCTTCCTATTCAGTGAGAGAGATAGGGGTGAGGCGGGGCGCTGCCAGACATGAACATTTTGTCAAGGGCATACATATTGTGATCAGTCTGTACATCAGTAGAAATGTTACAGAGGAAATTCTGGCTCTTGGAAAAATTTTCTAGCCCCATGCAAGGATCGAACCTGGAACATTATGAGCCTACCTGATGCAGACGCCATAATCTCCCAGCCATGACTCCTGCTAATATACGAATACAAAAGACAAGAAAAGCTTTCTGTCACCGTCCTAGATATCTAGGGGAATGAAACTCGGGCTCATACAGGCAACAAACTCCGTTCATATGCAATCTAACATCATTTATTTATATTATGTTACAGTAAGCTGGCGAAGAGAGTTTTCGCAAGCCAGCAATCTGCAAGTTGTGTATCACAGAAGTCTACAATAAACATGATTATTACAACAACTCTATCAGCTATCTAACATATGCATAAGACCCCTAAATACACTTGGGTTTTAAGCTATCAAGTCCCCCTTAAGGTAAGCCCTGTTGCTTCCTCGATGTCCAGTCCGTGTCTGTCTTTCCACACGTGTCACAATCCGACACGGGTGGTAACTCTCTCCGAGTTTCTCGTGGACCCCGCAATCGGCGGGCCCAATCGGTGTCCACGGGGCTGTGGACACACTGACCGGTCCTTCGAGAAGGCTCTGGATTAATCGAGCCTTCGAGTGACTCGGTTCTTTCCCTTTAGCTGGAGTTCTCTCCCTTCTCCACTCTCTCTTAATTTTATGTTGGTACCGCCCTTATGTGAGGCTGTGACATAGAACTAATAAAACTAGGAAATTTGAGGGAGCCAAAAGAAACTAAACAGCACCAAACTTAGAATATTTAACTCGAAAGTCAGCACTACTGTATGGATCAGAAACTTGGATAATGAATTAATTGTACCTTAATAAAGTCAGTTAAATTGCAGTAAAGCTGTGGACATTTAAACAATATAAAAAACATGAACTACAGGGCATGCATGCCTTAATTCAGTCACTATGTCTTCGCCGTGGTTTATATGTTGTTAAGTTTTTTGGTGCTTGTCTGCTGATGAAGGCTTGTCACCACAACGACCTTTGTTTTCCGTAATTGTGTTTTGTAATGCTGCCCTATGTTTCTTGTTTTTTTATACTGTTTACATTAATTTTGCCTGCACAGAATAATCAATGTGGAACTCACGAAGAAAAGTAAACAAACACCAGTGATTCAAGAGGTGAGAAAAAGTTGCTAGCGCTGGCTAGGATACAATCTAAGAAACCTTAAGAATAGTATAGCTAGGTCTAGAACCCAGAGGATAAATGAAACAGAGGAAGACCTCATCTACAGACCAAACTGAAGCAGAAGAAGAGGCTGATCATGTAAACGATGGATAGGGGGAATAACAGATTCCATGGGAATCTTGATACTTGAAGCTCATAAACAGGCACTTTCCAGCTTTTTATTCTTTACTGCAATTCTGCAGGTACAAGAGGAACAAGATGAGATTAAATGAGAATACCTAAAAACAAACATATGGAGAGGAGAATTAGAGACAGATGAGGTGGACATGAACAGAGCTGCATGAGATAACAAAATACAGGACATCTTGGAGTGAGATGGTTGAGGGCAATTGTTCCAATGGAGGATAACAGGCAGGGGGGGGGGGGGGGGGGGGGGGGGAGAGCGAGAGAGAGAGAGCGAGAGAGAGAGAGAGAGAGAGAGAGAGAGAGAGAGAGAGAGAGAGAGAGAGAGAGAGAGAGAGAGAGAGAGCCACAAATTGTAATGTACATGAAGTATCAAATAGTATGTCTTCATCTTCAATGTTAACAACCTACTTGTGACAGGTTATTCAAGACTCCCTACTTTTGCACAACACGAATCAATAACTCGTGTGATTTGCAAAAGGATACATTTTTTATTTAGAGCTTATGACACACAAGCTCGGCGAGCGGATTACTTCATTGATAATCAACAACATGGTATGTTTCACAGATGCAATGAAGAGGTGGAAATAATGCTACTATACACTAATTGGAATCTAAGGTCTAGCTAACACTATTGTCTATAAACTACATATGGTTCCTAGCGAACACGTCTATTCTCTCTCAGTCCTTGTCCCCCGTCTGAAGCACGCTTCTAGTTGCGCGTTCAACTTCGGACATTCAGTCTTGCGTGCGCTGACGAGTTCTGCGTGCGTAGAGTCCCAGCACGCTTGGTCAGTTAACTATAGTAACTGGTATTCCCCAGTTACTCGTCGAGAGGCGAGTTTCCTATACTCTCGCTCATACGCACTTAATGCTCTCGTCGTTGACACACTTGTCCTATTGTCAAGCTAAATATAGTGCCTATGTCTCTCCTGTCTAGTATTCTCTGTATAGCTCCGTCTTAACTCTCTAAGCCCCTGTGTGTAGATCGTTGACACACTCCTCTCCTCTGTGTGTAGTGTTACAACCGTTTAACTCCCGTATGTAACACGTATTAGTCATTGAAAAATTGGCTGTCCAATTTTTGTCAACAATCTCACCAGTTTAAGTATCTTTTCTGGGGATAGAACAAACTATCTTCTTTTCCCTTTTCACACTGTTATATTGACTCACTCGGCTAATTGAGTAGTGCATCACATCAATATAGTTGGCTATCAATCAATCAATCAATCATGTGCCATGCCGGAAAGCGTGGGCGGTCATGATTCGCCATTTCACTCGATCACCAGAGTCGTGGATCAGCTCAGTGTTCCTGTCTCGTCCATGCCATGTGGCCAAGCCATCCAGGTATTTTCCTCTCGGTCTTCGTCTTGGTCTGTTCCCCTCGATCTTGCCAGCTGTTGTTGGCTATAGACCTCTATTATTTTCTTGGGAATTGTATTGATCCGGAACCGTTGTCTTATGACTTATGTCCTGGCTTCCGTCGTTTGACCCTATGTCTTTTGACTTTCACCCGTTGACTTATGTCTCGACCTGTCCTCAAATTGCCCAATATGACAACCCGCAACAAGTTGTCTCTATTAAGAGAACAACACATGAGCATGACTGTTCATGTTCCCCTATAATATTAGTACCAACTCGTATGCTCTATGTTCTACTCTTCACCTTTTAACTTCCGTTTGTGAATAAATATTTTCAATGTTACCTTCGGTTTTTTTTCAAAGAAGTTATTATGTCCCCTGTTTTAAGTTACCGTTCTTTGAAATAAATAGTGACTGCAACTTTTATGTGTTTGTTTTCCTGTTTGTTTGCGTGTTATCTAATAAACTAAAATGTAAATACCTTGCTAACCTATGTCTGTGTTTCTAATCTACATGTATGTATTACTTCGAGCGCCGTAAATCGGATTATTGTGGCTACAAATGTTGGTTAATTTTATTTATGACCTTAATATCGTTTTAAGATGCTCAAAGTACTTTCTCTATTTACTACTACTATTTCTAAAGTATGGCAGTTACTCACTTAAAACTGAACAACACATTGCTTACACAGATCGACAGAGACAAGTCATAATAAGACGATTTGCGCGGAGAAAAAAAATTCCGCTAAATATCTCTCTCTCTCTCTCTCTCTCTCTCTCTCTCTCTCTCTCTCTCTCTCTCTCTCTCTCTCTCTCTCTCTCACTCACTCAATGTTTACTTTGTCTTCATTCACTCCTCTCATCTATCCATCTTTCGCTCAACTTTCTTACCATAGTGATGTTAAAACATTCATTCGTCTTTAAAATATGGTTCATGATATTACATAAATGAACAATACATATTTACAATAAATGATTGGCTGAATCATACAAGTTTTCACGCCACATGACTGTGCTATGAGTTTGCACGCGTCATATCTATACAACCTATTATACACGTTTGCACTGATGGTTAGTTACCGATCAGTCAGTCAGGTCTTAGTCAGATATGACTGAGCTACCTTATAACAGTTTCTGTTAGCGCCGAACGTTGGGCGGCGCTTACCAAACCCGACACCCCATATTGTGCCAACGGCTTCGGGCGGAAGAGCGTAATTGGGAGGGTACAAGCCTTACCCTGGTGCGAGGAAATGCAAGCTAAAGACAAAATTGTCATGGCAGGGCAGACCAGGCCCTAAGCCTTGGTTGGCGACTGGTCTAGGATCGAAGCTCCGACAGGCGGACAGTTAGAGCATTGCTTTGCTGATCCTGGCAGCTTCTGCAGCTTGTCTTGTTCCAGATGTAGGGGTGTTACCTTTCCTCTGGAGTGAACTAGGCAGGCCGAGAGAGGGATCATGCTGCATGGGCAACACATGATCTCTATATTTTAGCCCAGGCTTTGTGCTATGGAGAGGCAATAACTCCATCCCTGGTCTTAACTGGTCTCGGAATCAAAGCGAGAGGCAACTGTTACGGGTTATAAGTCCTTGTCAGTTGGCGTAGACATGGGGCGCCACGCGTTGCCTCTGACGGTGGGAGACACCTATAGGTGTCACTGATCAGCTACCGCCCGCCTCAAGCTGGGCAGCCCCCAGCCAATTGGGTGCTGATCCGCCACAGCCTGCCTGCTTCAATGGGTGCTTGGGGCTAGGACAAAATCTGAATCGCAGGCTGTAAAACCAATGCACCAGGTACAAACAAAAATAAAAATAGAAACCTCAAGCTACGGCTTGCAACCTGGAACGTGAGAACCATGTGTCCAGGATTTTCCACTGACTTGACCAATATTGACGATGTGAGAAAAACGGCTGTGATTGATGCCGAACTCAATCGTCTTAACATTGATATTGCTGGCCTGCAGGAGACTCGCCTCGCTGAGGAAGGGTCACTCAGGGAAAACAACTACACCTTTTTCTGGAAGGGTAGAGGGCAGGCAGAAAAAAGGCAACACGGTGTGGGCTTTGCAGTGAAGAATTCGCTACTGGGAATGATTGAAATTCCAGCAGGAGGAAATGAAAGACTATTATCCCTGCGCTTGGCAACCTCTTGTGGGTTTGCCACCATTATTACTGCATATGCACCGACACTCGATTCCTCTGATGATGTGAAGGATTTGTTCTATGAGGAGTTAGACTCCGTGATCAAGGCAGTTCCAAAATCTGACTACATTTATATGCTCGGTGATTTCAATGCTCGTGTGGGCAAGGACTCGAGTTCATGGCCAGTGTCCCTTGGAAAATACAACATCGGTCGCATGAATGAAAATGGGCAAAGGCTGCTGGAGCATTGCACCAGTAATGACCTATGTATTACAAACTCTTTTTTTAAAACAAAAGAGATGCATAAGGTCACATGGAAACATCCAAGATCCGGCCATTGGCACCAGCTGGACTTCATCATCACACGGAGACAACATCTGAACCATATATCATTGACTCGTAGTTACCACAGTGCTGACTGTGATACAGATCATTCTTTGGTTGTTGCAAGAGTTAGACTGAGACCAAAGAGAATCTACACAGCTAAACACAAATCTAGCCCCAGGATTAATATTATTAACACTCATGATCCTGAAAAGTGCTTTCAGTTTCAACAGCAACTTGAAGACGCTTTCACTGATACACCAGAAAATTGTACAGTAAATGAAAAGTGGGGTCAAATTAAGGAAACTCTTTATAAAATTGCCGTAGGGGTTTACGGCACTGTGGATCATAAGAGGCAGGACTGGTTTGCGGCCAACAGCGAGACTCTGCAGCCCTTGATTGATAAGAAGAAGAAAGCTCTCTTAAGAAACAAGGAAAGACCAACGCGTAACACTCTGAGTGAGCTAAGGCAAGCTAGGAAGGATGTGCAAAAGGCTGCCAGGCAGTGTGCAAATGATTATTGGATCAAGTTATGTGAGTCCATTCAAATCGCAAGTGATAAGGGAGACATAAGAAGCATGTATGAAGGAATAAAGAAAGCCTGTGGTCCAGTGATCAAAAGAAGTGCACCATTGAAAACCTTGACTGGAGAAGTCATCACTGATAAGAAACAGCAGATGGACAGATGGGTAGAGCACTATTTGGAGCTTTACTCAAGTGAGACCAAACTAGCGGATGATGCCCTAACTGCCATAGAGGCTCTACCAACTCTTGACCACCTGGACACACTTCCCACCATAACAGAAGTTAAGTGTGCTATAAATGAACTTGCATCTGGCAAGGCTCCAGGTAAGGATGGGATTCCAATAGAGGTTATCAGGAGTGGGCAAGACACACTCACTATACAGATCCACCAGCTAATAGAGCTATGCTGGCGTGAAGGACAAGTCCCACAGGATTTCATAGATTCAAGCATCATAACACTGTACAAGAACAAGGGCGATCGGAGCGACTGCAACAACTATAGGGGTATCTCAATTCTGTGTATTGTTGGAAAAGTATTTGCCAGAATTGTTCTGCGCAGACTTCAAGTCCTAGGAGATCAAGTCTACCCCGAATCACAGTGTGGCTTTCGACAGAACCGGTCTACCACTGATATGATATTCTCATTGCGACAAATGCAAGAAAAATGCCGTGAACAGAATCAACCACTGTTTATTGCCTTCATCGACCTCACAAAGGCATTTGATTTGGTCAGTCGTGAGGGTCTGTTCAAGGCACTAAAGAAGATTGGCTGCCCACCAACTCTTCTGTCCATTGTGGAATCGTTCCACACAGGCATGAAGGGTATAATCAAGTTTGATGGTGCAACTTCTGAAGAATTTGAAATCAAGAGTGGAGTTAAGCAAGGTTGTGTACTAGCTCCCACCCTCTTTGGAATATACTTTTCACTTCTACTGAAATATGCATTTCGTGATCAGGATGGTGGTATATACATTCACTCACGCTCAGATGGCGGCCTCTACAATGCTCAGAGATTGAAGGCTAAGACCAAAATTAGGAGGGTACTGATCAGAGAGTTGCTTTTTGCAGATGATGCTGCAGTTACGACCCACTCTGAGGAAGAATTGCAATGTCTACTATCTGCATTCTCCAATGCTTGTTCTGAATTTGGTTTAACAATTAGCAAAAAGAAGACACAGATTATGTCACAAGGTGCACATGGGGTACCATCAATCTTTATTGACGACGCCGAACTAGAGATAGTAGACCATTTTACATATCTAGGATCAGTGGTAAATAGCAAATTATCCCTAGATCAGGAAATCAACATCCGGATTGGTAAGGCAGCAACAACAATGAACAGGTTAAGAAAAAGAGTCTGGGAGAACAGGAAGCTTACTGCCAAAACAAAAGTCCTTGTCTATCAAGCCTGTGTCCTTAGTACTCTTCTCTATGGCAGTGAAACCTGGACAACTTACTCACACCAAGAGACCAATTTAAACAGCTTTCATATGCGGTGTCTGCGAAGAATTCTTGGTATTAAGTGGCAAGACAAAATCACAAATACTGAAGTATTGGAAAGATCAGGTTGTGTGACAGTTTATTCCATGCTCAGTCTTCGTAGACTTAGATGGATAGGACATCTTAGGAGGATGGATGATGGTAGAATACCAAAGGATATCTTTTTTGGTGAATTACAGATGGGTAAGAGATCTCAGGGTCGGCCTCTACTACGATACAAAGATGTGTGTAAGCGGGACATGATTGATACAGGCATTGATAATGCACATTGGGAGCAAGTCGCCGCTGAACGTGTTGCATGGAGGGCAACTATCAGAAATGGAATAAAGTCAAAGGAGAAAATTATTGCAGAAAAGTCACAAACCAAGCGTTTGAGACGTAAGATGGTGCATGATGGTGGAAATGACCACGTGTTCACATGCACCCACTGTGAACGGACATTTACAGCGCAAATTGGCCTTATCAGTCACATTCGCTACCGCCATAGTTAAATGTTATTATGCCTTTTTAGAGCACAAACTATCGTCTGTCAAGACGGCAAGGTGCCAATGACATGACATAGTTACCGATCATGTGTTACTAACTAATCTAACTAAGCTATAGTAATTTCGTGTGCTGTTTTAAATTAACCTAAGGGGAAATAACCTAATTAATTAACTATGGCAATCGCACTTGCGTCTGTGCGGAGGAAATAGGTAAGATCTTTATTAGGTAATCGCAAAATATGTGGTACACTGAATAGATATTTCAACTTTGATAACGTTCCAATTAACGTTGCATCTTATCGTATGACTGTGTTGTTTCATCATCCTTAGTTCACCCTGAACAGGTGACAGAGGAAATAGTGGAATTACAGGGACCACTGAAGAGTTCAACAAATCTGTCTCTTCCAGTGGCAAAAGTGAACATAGCCTCGCGGTATGTCACTGGGACAATCAAGGCAGCAGTCTTGGACGATCCAATATATCCTGTAATCCTCGGCCGTAGATATATCGTTCTATGAGAACCTGTTCAACCTGTGGCGATGGCGACCATGACCACTCGATCCCAGGCGACAAAAACTCCAGAAACAACTACGCCAATCCTTCGAACGGAGGAACTGAAGAGGGCACAAGAAGCCGATAGCACATTGGAACCCTGCTTCAGAAAACTGCCAAAATCACATTTACCTCTACGTAAAGGTGATCTGTTCATGAAGTCAGCACTTCTTTACAGAAAAGCAGAACGAGCTGGACAAGAGTTTAATCAACTTGTTGTACCAACTCAATACAGGACTCAGATCTTAGAGATGGGTCATAGTCTACCATTCAGTGGGCATATGGGTATCAACGCTACTACACAGCGGATTACCACTCACTACTTTTGGCCAGGGATGAATTCAGAAATACAACGGTTTGTAAAATCATGCCCACAGTGTCAGAAAGTATCACCAAAACACCGGACACCACCGACAATGTTGGGTGAATCGCCAATCACTGGAATTCCATTTGAGAAAGTGGCTGTAGACATAATCGGACCTCTCTCAGCAACGAAGAGGCGAAACCGATTCATATTAACGCTTGTGGACACAACAACCATGTGGGCCGAAGCAGTTCCTATGCCCAGCTGTGACTCCAAACACGTCGCTGATGCATTATTAGGAATATTCACACGTCTAGGATTCCCACAAGGAAACTTGACGGACAACGGTTCACAGTTTCGTGGTAAGCTCATGGAAGAGACCTTCAGACTTTTTCATGCACGCCATATCTTCAGTTCACCATATCACCCTCAGTCAAATGGACTTGTGGAAAGGTGGAACGGGACATTGATTAGTATCCTGCGTAAAATTGCCCAGGAGAAGACAGAGGATTGGGACTTGTATTTACCCGCAGCTATATTCGCTTACAGGGAAGTACCCCATCACTCAACAGGTTTTGCTCCAGCCACATTGTTGTTTGGACTACCGATCAAGGGACCACTGGAGGCGTTACTTCGAACGTGGACTGATAATACTACAGATAATACAGTCGTGACTGCATCTACATATGTTGCCGAGTTGAAAAATCGTTTACAACACAGTTGGAAACAAGCGAATGTCAATCTACGTCAAGCCAGACGAAGAATTGCTCGTAACTTTAACCGCAAGGCAAAGGATAGAGAGTTAGAGGTAGGAGATAAGGTGAGGTTGCTGCTTCCAACCAGTCAGAATAAGCTGCAAATAGGATAGAGAGGACGTTATGTAGTGACGGAGAAGATCTCACGTACCAACTACAGAATTTCAGTCAAAGGCAAGATGAAAGTATTTCACATACACCTCTTGAAGAAGTTTCATGAAAGACCCTCAACCACCGAACCTGCACATCTGATGGCCATGGGTGTGGCTACTGAAGTCGAAGAAGGATCAACAATGGGAGTCGAGTGCCAACTGCAAGCCAAAGAGACCTTTAAGGATGTGGAAATCAATCCCAACTTAACAAAGGATCAGCAAAAGCAGATTAGGGAACTTATGGCAAAATATGCAGAAGTACTTACTGATAAGCCAGGAAGAACTGATTTGGAGGAATTTGACATGAAGTTAAATGACACAGTGCCTGTGCGAGTCAAGATTTACAGGAAATCGCAAGGGGCTAGATCCACTGAAAACCTACCTTGGCGGGAGACATTTCGCGAATGACGCCGAAGTTGAATGTGAAGTGAAAACGTTGTTTAGAAAACAAGGCATGCAGTTCTATGCTGCTAGTTTGGGAGGACTGATAAAACGATGGGATAAATACATCAATGTTGGCGGAAATTATGTTGAGAAATAAAGGGACAATGTATGTATAAAAATAAATTAGTTTCATGTCGTTATCATAGTTAGTTATTTTTATACAGCCATTTGTGACTTACTTATTAACATACCCTCATATGATATGATCCACTTATAATTGATGGAATAGAAATACCTGAACTTTTATATGCTGATGACTCAATATTTCAACAGAAATGGGAATTTTAAAACTAACAAAGTCACTAAATATAGCAAAGTCAAAAACAAAATTTATATCGCAATGCAGCAACTGCATAGATAATGACAATGGATGAAACAAATATGTCAAAGATATTTACCAATTGAGAGAAATAGAAGAATGTGTTCAGCTTCGAATATCTAAGTTCACTGATGGCTGGAGATGGAAATGTGACGACAGAAATTAAAAGCAGAACAAACATTGCTCGGCAAAAACTAAAGCAATTAAGACCTTTGTGGAATGAAGCAGATACAACAAATAAGTCAGAGTACCGAGAGCATGCTTATTTCCTGTGAGAACATGTGGGTATGAAACTGGACATTTAGAAAGTTGAAAAACACAAACATGCCTTTGACTAAAAGTGTTCAGTCAAGAATTAAAATCTATTGCATGAAAAAGACGAAAAACAGATCTATACAATTCCCCAAGTTTACAATATAACATAACACAAAATAATGCAGCTTTACAGAACACAATTACAGAAAACACAGGATATTGCGGTGACTAGCCTTCATTAGCAAACAAATACATACACAAAACACAACATGTAACCAAGGGAAGACATTACAGTGACTATATTAAGGCATAAGCGCGGGATGAGAAGAATGAAAAGATGACAATACTTAATTCACTAATGCAGCACCCTGAGTATAAATGTTTTGGACAAGTTCTAAGAATATCTTGGGTAAAGAAAAGAACAAATGCATCCATACTTAAAGAATTGAATATTGAAGAAGGTTGGCTGTTAAAGACGATAAAACAAAGAAAATTGAAATATTTTTGTCACTTGAAACGTCATGAAAGTTTGGAGAGAACAATATTGGAAGGATATATGCCTGGGAAGAGAGGAAGGCCAAAGAGAAGATGGGTGCAGGATGTGGCGGATGATCTCCAGATGGGTGTATCAGACGCGGGACATCTTGCTTATGATTGAGAGGTTTTCCGGAAGGTTGTTATGGCAGCGAGGTTCTGCAAAGGACATGCTACTGAATGAATGAATGAGCACCCTGAGACGTGGTGATGACTACAGTGCAATAGACATCCCAACAAATTTATAAAAGAGGCAAAGGTAAGCAATTTGACAATGTTTGTTTTGTGACAAAGAAAAGTAACCTAACATGCAATAATACCAGGGAATGCCTGTCATAATTTTGGGGTATGCCTGTGTGAATGATATGACAATAAAAATAATGGAATGATATAAACAGATGGCACAACAGAAAGGCTTTGTATGAAATAAATAAGCATATACAACATGCTTGGGCGCTGCATGGATACTGTTCATTAAGAATACATGTAAACACTTTCCTCTGCAAAAAGAAATAAAATGTATAAATGTGTATGTAGGTTAATACTCGTTTCAAGGCAATCTGTAATAGAATAATGTTATCATTGGAACTGTCTTTCTAATCATCCTCTCAATTAAAAAAGTACATATTGTTCAGAATACTGTTTCATCAAATGAGTACACAAGAATACCAAATACTGTATAATACTTGTAATGTGCACAAGCAAATGAAAATACATATGTGTATATACCTGCAATTAATTATACAGCAGTATAGTACAAAACTGACTAAGGAAGCACATCTCAAACACTGATACTTCCTTGTTTATTTGATTCACTCGGTACCAAGCAACACAGCATATGCCGAGTAATGACTGTGACCAAGACCTATAATTATTTTGGCTCATTCTAAACTAGGTGAGTGACCTTGTGGAGCAAAATGTCTCAGAGGTTATGGTATCAGGCCCAGGCCTCAAAATTACTGGATCAAATCCCAACATATGGTCTGGGTTTTGTTTTATGAACCATTGGTTCCTAATGATTATATCATGCCCTCTGACCTCTTGCATAATGAGACTGGATACCTATCTTTCCTCAATAATGCAAAGCTAAAAAGCTCACGGCAACTAGGAATCATAGGAATAGGTTATAAGGCCACTGCCCTGACAAAATTGTTAGAAGAGAAGCCTACCTATAGACAGACAGAGCTGCTACTTTGGATGAAATCTGTTTAAACACAACTGAAATTCCCTCGAAAAAAGGAATGAAGATGTTCTCATATGCATTAGATATTACATACACCAAACTCTTTTCATACGAAAACAAGTGTTTTGGTCATAAAGTGTGTGTTTTATCAAAAAGTCATGAGTTGCTTGGTATCAAACTGTATAAATGATTTAATGTAAAATCAGTATATTATGCACGTTAAATAACAATAAAACATTCAACTAAACAATAATATACATCAATTTTTGTTTGCTTGGTATTTTTTTTAATACGAAAACATCTCAATGTATAAAAAAATAATTAATGTTTTATTAGTTCATGCCTTATATTAATCATTAAAAAAAACACACCAGATTAGCCAATAATTTTACATCAAATACTGATTACACTCCAATACAAACTCTCTTCTGCCCCTCAACCAACTGATGCCAAGCTGTTGTATCTTTTGCTGTCTCCCTCAGCTAGCACAATGCCTGATGCATCTCAAAGTGTGTAAAAGGGTCCTTTACATTTTTATTTTCTCGACGGGTAACGTCATCTGTATCACACCAACCATCTTACTCTCAGAACATTTTCTACTGTCTATTTGCCAGGCTGGGTTAATCCCAGAACCACGTGATCATGCAAAAATCCTGCCCCCAAGGAAGATTTTAATGTTGGAACACTGACCCCATAGGCAAGTGCTTCTAGACACAGTGCTCTGCAACTCTTTAACTGGCATTTACAATAACCTGGTTTAGATGCCATCAAGGCCCAATGTTGTCATTCTTTGGGATTGTCATGAAAAGGGGAAAGCTGGAGTATGTTTTCACAATGGAAAGGTTGGAGGGGAAGAGCAGCAGGAGGAGAAGCAGGGGGAGACCAAGAGAGAAGATGTTGGACAGTTTGACATCATAGCATGGAGGAACATCTGTATGAGAAATAATTGGCAATACACGAAACAGAAGGCTGCAGACAGACATGATCACCAACGCCATATGACATGGACTATAAGAAGAAGAAGAAGAAAAACTGGGAGTATGGTTTCTGACCCATACAGCACACATGAGAGAAATGGTCAGTGTCACATTGGACCACGTTTATCTCCTATAGAAATCTCTGGTACCCAGTTTAGCAGACTGAGCCAGCCACAGAGCCTTACTGGCAGGAATCCTACACTACTGGGGATTGAACCCAGACCACTGAGTCTAATATGGTTTAAAGACAAGAGGACTGACTTCATCGCACCAGGTTTTATCCCATATGGCTCAGTCTCCGTCCACAGTGGCCTGTAAAAAGCGTCGCAGAGAGTATGAGCATTGTGTCTGTATGCCAATGGACTAACCATTGCACTAAAATGGTATATATTTATAATATGGTATAGATAGCATTTGAAATAAACATTACCAAAAATACAGGTCCATTTACGTGCCTAAGGCACACTGATGCTAGAGCCATATTTGTATAGACTAACCGGCACTCGGTGGCTGGTATAACACCGACCACCTTTACTTCCCAAGACATTTCCCAGTTCCCATTTTAGACCGGGTTGACCTGGGAGCCAGGTTAATGTTTAAACAATTGAAAACTGTCGCTATGGGGATTGAACCCAAGATCATCACCAGTATAGCAGCCAAGCGTCTAGCCACTATGGTGCCATGGCTTCCGGCATCTCAAGTGCTAGCATTAAAATGTTACTTTCTGTGCATTTCTTCTTATTTCACACCATGTTCTTGCAAAAAGTTGAACATTTTCATGTATACATGTTTAATACTCACAATATTTCAATCAATCAATCAATCAATCAGGTGCCATCTCCGCAATGAAGGTTGGCTGCAATGGATCTCCAACACTGTCTGTCTCTTGCCTTGACTGTACATTCTGTCAGGCTGATGTTCGTCCATCTCTTGATGTTATCCTCCCACTTGTATCATTGTCAACCTCTTGCTCGCTTGCCCTCAACCTTGCCTTCCAGTATGGTTTTTATAAGAGTATCATGTCTTTTAACGTGGCCAAAATATTTCACTTGTCTCCTCTTTATTTCTTTCATCAACTCTCTCTTCATTCCCAATTTTTCTAAGACTTCTGCATTTGATTGTTATTGTTTCCATATAATACGACCTATTCGTCTATATATCCACATCTCCAGGGCTTCTATGCGACTTTCTATTTGCTTGTTCAATGCCAGGCTTCCGAGCCATATAGTAGCGTTGAATATACGTAGCATTTGACAATTCTCATTTTTAATGCGTTATTAATCTCTCTAGATGTTAATACTGATTTTATGCCGTTGAAAGCATTTTGGCCATTTCTATTCTCTTTTTTATTTCTATTTCACTTCTGCCATCATCTGTTATTATATGTCCAATATAAGAGAAACTTGTTACTTATTCTAGTATCTGCCCGTTTACTGTGATGTTCATTGATAACCTCTCCTTTTCACTGCTAATTATCATAGTTTTTGTTTTTTGGATATTAATATCTAATCCACATTCTGCACTGTGCCTGTATTTCCCACTTTGTTAATTTTCAAATAATTAATGACTTATGTACGCAAGGGAAGACAGAAAGAAACAATAATACTACAATCCAAAACAATGCATTCGCTTAGTGAATTTAAACACACACGCCACAAACAGCAGTTTGCACCTGGCATACTTCGTTGGATCTCACCAGGTGCATACTGCAGAGTTATACATCATATATCAAAATAAATATCTATATATTTAAAATAGACTGTCTGTGGGTCCATATGTTGTTGATGCGTGCGCGAACGATCCATCCGATTGAGATGAAATTTTCTACACGTCTTCTTATCATTCCCGTGCAACCAACTGTCATAGTTAGTTTACAAACAGCTATTTACGTAATAAAATTAAATTTCGTTATTACATTATAATTTATATATAGCGAGGGGACTTAATCAAACCACCTCACATAGCTTCACCTTAAATGTGGGCCCGGTGGACCACTGTGGGCAATAGCTCACAGTGAGACTAAGGGTCCACGCCAAAAAAAGGGGGAGGCGGGGGAACCAGCTGGACTGGGGTAACGCCAAACCCACCAAAAAAAAAATTGCCCTGTTTAGTTATAGGGATGAAGATTGTTCAGGAACGGGAGCTTATATGACTACTAATATGAATGATTATATGTGACAATATGGACAACTTGTTATTATAACAAATATTTTTTATTATCTATCAATGGCTTTAATTTAGACACAAATCGACTACACTGTCACTATAATTGTTGATTTCTAATGAGATGTATGTAACTGCTTGCACTTTTTGACAATATTCTTGAAATCTGGAGCAAGTTTACTTGTTGAAATTCGCACGACAGCATGCAGTCCGACAATAAAGACCTATTCTTAGATTTGTTGATCTTCAAGCCAGAGAATGCTTGTTCGCAAATGTATGTTGATCCAAACAATGATAAACGTTTAGCTGCAAAGTTGTTCAAGTTGAGAAATGATTTTTGTGATAAAGATCCATAGAAATCCAGCAAACCATCTGTCTTGGATTTCTCTTTCAGGTCAAGATCTGCTTGTAAGTCAAGCAGCTCCAACTGTATGTCCTCTATGGCTGTATCAGCTTCTGCACTAAAAGGGGAACTGAAAATATTGAACTGTGGCTCTAAGTTCTTGAAATCGTGGAATCTCCATCCAAATTCTTCAATCAATTCATCTAATTGGGCTTTGTACTTTCCATTCATTTCACCAGAAATGGTTTCTTGTTTCAGCAAAGAGAAGAGATAAAATCTTTTTTCACTTGCTTGTCTGGAGAACAGTGAGAGTGTTGCCTGAAATAATTTCACATGTACATACAATGCATGTGCAAACACACCATTGGCCTGAAGTTTGACATTAAGTTTATTTAACTTTTTCATAATTTCAATGGCAAACATAAAGTCTAACTTCCACTCTTTATTGACAATGCTAGTATTAAAGTCACATTCAATGTCTTTCATCTCTAGGAACATCACTATTTCTTCTCTGAGTTCCCACACTCGCCTCAACACCTTTCCGAGACTCAGCCATCGAACACTGGTGTGGTACAGGACATCAGAATGTTCAGTTTCCAAATCGTCAAGTAATGTCTTGAACTGTCTGTGATTAAGTCCTCTTGATCTGATGAGGTTGATGACACTGACAACTGGGTCAATAACATGCTTGATATTCAAAACAGTTTTACACAGACTTTCTTGATGAATCACACAGTGAAGTGGTAATAATGTGTGGTCTGGATATTCTGCTTTAAGCTTATCACTTATCAACTTTACCAGACCTACATTTTTTCCAGTCAAAGCACGAGCTCCGTCAGTTGTAACACTTGCCATCTTGTTCCAAACCAACCCAGTTCTTTCAATACAGTTAGTAACAGCATTGAATATATCATGGCCTGTGGTTGTGTCTTTGAGTGACTCAACACTCAGTAACTCTTCAGTGAGTTTGAAAGAAGTGTTTATTCCACGTATAAATATCAATAATTGGGCAGTATCATGTACATCGGTACTCTCATCCAATGCAAGAGAGTACCACAAAAATTGTTTACTTGCATCTTGAAGTTTATGCATCAAATTGTCACTTATCTTGTCAACACGTCTGACCACAGTTCTCCTTGATAAAGTAATGTTGTCAAATCTGTGTTTTTGTTCTGGACACATAATGTTTGCTGCATCTAGCAAACATTCCTTGATGAACTCGCCATCAGAAAATGGCTTGTTCTGTTTTACAATTCTGTGTGACAGCACAAGACTAGCTTCAGTTGCAGCATCTTGAATTGAAGACTGTTTAGTGAAAACAGTTTGCTGTTTCTCCAAATTTTTCACCAACTCCAGGCATTTCCTTTCCCTCCCTTCGGTTGTTAAATTGTATCCGAAATCGGAATGTTTTGTTTGATAATGTCTTTTTAAATTGTACTCCTTGAAGACAGCCACTGACTCACGACACAACAAGCAAACTGATTTGCTACCAACTTTTATAAAACAGTACTTAGTTGTCCATTCATCATTAAAAACACGGCATTCATCTTCAATCTTACGTTTGTTATTGACACTCATTGTTTTAATAAAATTCTAACAGTTAGAATTGTACAAAACTTTAAAACGGAAATGAAACAAAACCTACTTCCGGCTGTGTGTGAAAATAAAATATTCGGAAAACAAGTAGTAAACTCAGAATAAATTTCAGAAATATATCAAGACTACTACAACAAATAAATTAATTTGAACATTGTAAATGTGGAAATAATTTATAACAGCAAAAAACTTTTAAATTTAATATTTTCTTGCAAAATAAATCATTTTATTCACCGGAGAAATATCTGTTTTTCATAAAATCATCCTTATTAAATTTTTACATGTCGATAAATATTTCTCTATATTAAAATCGATAAATTCGCATTTTAGCATTACATGGTTCAAAATGTTGCTGTATGTAGCCAGGGGCCAGGTTGGGGTGAGCGCCCAACCTTGCATAAATACCCTAATGGCTCGTACATTCATCACTTATGCAGCAAAAGTCCAACTCCTGGCCTTCTCGTGGCGGAACTGTTTTAACTTACAGGAGCAAATGGATCACCATGGTCTGGTTAGAATGAGGCAGCGAGGAGTGACGAGGGGATCTGGCCGACGCTCGACGCTCAGAGGAAAGGCGAGACAGACATATAATCAGATTGCTACTGGAACTATTAGTGTTGGAACTCTTCGCTGGTTGCTGAGGATGGGTACGGAGCGCTTATGGGCATGGGAATGTCCCGAATGCTGTGATGTTGGTTCCTAAATCAATCAATCAATCAATCCATTATGCTTTTCCAGGCACACGTCGCTAGTTACTCTGGGGGTCCAAGGTATTCGCAACATTGAACATTTGATCATTGATACCATCAAACCCAATCACGTTACATTAGGGTCCATCCCTGGCTCAGACAAAGGTTTTTTTTTACAGCCACAAAAGGTTTCACCCACACGGGATATTATTATTTATTTGAAGGTGATTGTTGTCCAAAGAGATGGCAAGGATAGATGGGACTGAACATTCTTCTACATCGCTTTCAAATTTGATAAATAAATTTAAATTATTAAAAGAAATGTGTTCGTTCATGTTCAGTTAACAGCACTAACAGTAACACTAGATCACATTTAATTCAAATTCAAATTCAAAGATTCCTTAACTGACTGTCATGGTAGAACAGGTTCTATACAATATTTCAGTACTCTCGGACATTAAATGCGAGTGAATTATTACATAAGATATTTTTCATCTTCTGAAATTCAGCTTTTGCTTAGCTTTAGAAAATTTAATAACGAAAAAACAAAAAATTACAAACAAATGAACAACTGCAGACCTGCCAGTAGTGAATCGTTTGACAATTATTAGAATAATCCCCCTTGGTATGCTATTCTTAGTGTTGACATATTGATTGCAGATGATGTGAAGCCATGTTACAAACCAGCCGTGTTTTTCCAGTGTGGAACCAAATTCGTGTGGCTAATGGAGATTTAGATGCAATGATCTTCAAGGAAGAATAAGAGAAGGAATTTGTTGATATGGATATCTCTGTGTTGAGGCAAAAGAAAGGGGGGGGGGGGGTGTAGCGAAGCTTAATAGACGGTGTTTAGTGCAGGAGAGCGTGGCATATGATACCACGACATCTAGTCTGAGAATGGAGGTAGAGGAAGTCATAACCAGCCGCATTGGAGGACAACCAGGACACACGTGTGATTATAACGGACTCACAGAGCATTCTGAGAAAGCTGAAGACAGACATGATTAGTGCAGAGTGGCATACTTCAATTAAACAATAGGGAGTTTCTGCTTGATTTTTTTTCCCTCCAGGCCATGCTGATGTGGTGGGAAATGAACAGAATTGATTTGGGTGGGAAACGTACAAATTGATTTGGGTGGAAATCGAACAGATTGATTTGGGTGGGAAACGAACAGACTGATTTGGGTGGGAAACGAACAGATTGATTTGGGATTTGGGCACCCTTGGGTGGTGTACTGGTGCATAATAAAGCAGCTGTGATCAGGGCCCTTTGGAATAATGTGTATATAATGGGTGAATAGATGAAGCATCATAGCCTTGAGAGAGTTGAGTTTCAGGGAGTGGTTCACGACTCAGGTCGACAATCAGTACTCAGAGGAAAGGTCAGACGGACATATAATCATACTGCAGCTGGTATAATTAGTATTGGAACTCTCGGCTGGCTGTTGAAGATGAGGACTGAGCACATATGAAAATGTCCCGAGTGCTGTGATGACGTTTCTTGACTCAACTCCAGAGATTGACGGGTTTTTTTTTTATTTGTTTTGTTGGGGGGGGGGGGGGGGTTGTTGTGGACGTAGTATCGACAGCTGCGAGCGTTACTAGTGCACTCATAACCAAATAGAGAATTAACGCGTAGCACATTAGCAAAAGAAGTGGAATAGATACATTTGCCTATGTGAGGAACATACTAGGCAAAATAGGTTTCTTTTTCATCTCCCCCTGAAAATACTCCCCAGCAAACTCTCTGCTTTCTACCTCTATTTCGTTTGAGCTATACTCTATAAATTTTCTCAATAACTGAGCATGAATTGGGACTGTTCATAGTGTCAAAGGGCTGAAACTAGAGCGCATACAGTCTGAAGCGGGTGATACTGGGGAGCACAACGGACACGCGGGTAGTGTGTATGCAATACTTTACCCACAACCTAGTGTTGTGATGGCAGTTCTTGACTCAATTCCACAGATTTTTTTTTTATTTTTGCGGTTGGAAGGGGGTGGGAGGGATGTTGTGGACATAATATCGACATCGCTTTATCGACATGCCTAGCCCACGACTATAGACAGGCTCAGGGTGCTGCAGGCTAAATCATATCTCAGAGTGGTTGCAGACACGAAACACCCCCTGGATTAAGTCCTGGACACAGTTAATTACCACAGGTTGATCAGACGAAAATTATGGATGGTACAATCAGAGAAGTGTGCATGCTTGAGAACATTGGGAGAAGAGACGAGTGGGTCAGAATACCAAAAAGTCAGACCTGTGAAGGGTCATAACATTGGATCGCGAATGCAGGGATTTGCCGGCGGGCTGCTCGTAATGGGACCAGATGATGTAATCATTTACACGGATGGCTTTGTACTAAGAAGAAAATGAAGAGCTGGGGGGGGGGGGGGGGGGGGGTTCGTGGCGAAGGTTGATAAACGGTGTTTGGTGCAGAAGAGCCTACAGTTTAGTCGACGGATCAATATCATGGCACACGCCTGAGTCCGGAGAGTCTCATCTCAGTGCACGAACTCCGTAGCACCGGCAAGGTTCCTGAAATACTTTGGGTAGATTTTTAACTCGAAATTTTGCCCGTGCAGCGCCGTTAGGCTACTCTTTTTCGATTTCCAACTGCCAAGGGATTTTTTACGTGCGCAACAACACACACGGGCGTCCGATCTCACTTCCCAGAGACCAGGGGAAATTTTGTTACCAGAAGTCCACATGAAAAAATCCCGGCCCTCACCGGGGCTTGAACCCGCGACCTCCAGCACTCGTGGCGGACACCATACCTCAAGACCACATCTAGTCCGAGAATGGAGATTGAGGCAGTCGTTGTCACGCGGCATTCCGCTGGCTAGAAGACAAACAGCACACGCATTTCATGATGGTAACAGACTCACAAAGTATGGTGAGACAAGTTAAGACCTCAATTCAACAATCAAAAGTAGAGAGCATCTGTCTCCTTCAGATATTTTCCCCCCACATGACATGCTGAATCGGCATGAAACACAGAAACACCTCTCGCCTTTTGTTTTACTTTAAAACACACACACACACACACACCACCCACACACACACACACACACACACACACACACACACACACACACACAATCCAATCAATCAGGTGCCGTCTCCGCAATGAAGGTTGACTGCAATGGATCTCCAACACTGTCTGTCTCTCACTGTCATATATTTTTGAAGGGAGTGGGAGATCACTGTAGTGCATGCCCCATCTCTAACAAAAGATGTAGAGCCCATCCCTTCTATCTCAATAACCCCAGAATATGAACCCCTTTAGTTATCTGCAGGCCTCGTTTTGT